>ML282879.1:0-59565 GCA_005239495.1 Nicotiana undulata | reverse complement strand
TACCTAGTGGTGTTTTAGATGCCTCATCTTATTTATGAAGACGATAACGTGCAGTAATTGTTTGCAAACTGTGATATGCATTTGGAAAATGAACCGGTGATGTCCCTACTTGTCTTTGGTTTCCCCCTTCCTCATGTCTTTCCTCCTCTCTTGGACATCATCAAACCTTTGCCTTCTTATTTTTTCTCAGGTGCTGCTCGCAAATTAGCTACACAGAGAAAGAATATAGAGGTCGTTGAATTTTCTGGTGTAGCAGCGAAGCGAGTGAAGCTGCCAGCCTATTTAATTAAAAAAGAAGGGATCAATGTACTTCTATTAAAACACGACCAGCAACCACAGCGACTAGGGCCCCCTTTTCAACTTTAACAGAGATTCAGCGGCAATAGGTATGTGATGATTTTTTCCTCCTCCTCCTCCTCCTCCTCCTTCTTCTTCTTCTTCTTCTTCTTCTTTTTCTTCTTCTTCTTCTTTTCACTGTTTCAGCGTCCAAATAGCAGCGAAATGCTGGCGATTTTTTTTTTTTAACTTCGGTTCTTCTTTCTAAGTCTTCTCCTCTTCGCTGATATGCTGCCTAGTTCTCTTTTATTGTTTTTGTGCTGCCCAGCTTTAACAGAATGATATACTGCCCTTCCTCTTACTTATTAGCTGATTTTTTCGACTGAAAGTGTATAAACCATATTTATACTAGTTGTTTTGGTGTCATATAGGATAAAACTAATTTAATGGATAACGAAGATAAAAGGTAGATGAGCCTTCGAAGGTCAACTGATGAGTACATACAAGGAGTAAATAATTTTCTTGATAAGGCGTTTGAACGAGCTTCTCAAGAAAATGAAATAGTATGCCCTTGTAAAGAGTGCGCTAATTTTTTATGGCATTATAGGAATGTTGTGGAGGATCACTTGATTGTTAATGGGTTTGTTCACGGATACACAAAATGGGTTTTCCACGGGGAAGGATTTTCCTAGAGAAAGTCTCCATGCCCAAGCAATAATGATGAAGGTTCCGAGATGCATGATGATATTGATGGATTACTTCATGATGCATTTTGAAATGTTGAGGATGATTTGGGACACCAAAGAGTGAGGGATGGACCTTCTGAAGATGCAAAAAGATTCTTTAAATTAGTAGAAGAAGGAAAAGAAGAATTATATCCAGGGTGTGAGAATTTCTCCAAATTGGGTTTTACGGTTTGCCTGTACTTGTTTGAGTGCATTCATGGGTTGAGTAATGTGGCATTCACAGACTTGTTGGAGTTGTTAAAAGAGGCATTTCCATTTGCTCAGCTACCCGAGTCTTTCTACAAGGCAACAAGTATGATAAAAGATTTGGGTCTTCATTATGAAAAAAATACATGCATGTCCTAATGATTGCATGTTATTTTGGAATGACAATATTAATGTAGATACTTTTTCTGTGTTTGGGTCTTCTATATGGAAGAATGTTGTTAATGTCTTGACTAATAAAAAGACCAAAACCCCCGCAAAGGTTTTAAGGTACTTTCCAATAAAGCCTCGCCTTCAGAGGATATTCATGTGTCCCGAAACAGCTGCATCTATGAGATGGCATGCCACTGAACAACCGAATGATGGAAATATAAGACATCCTGCTGATGGTGATGCTTGGAAGGAGTTTGACTCCTTGCACCCTGAATTCTCTAGCGACCCTCGTAATATTAGATTGGGTCTTTCAAGTGATGGTTTCAACCCGTTTCGAACAATGAGTATTTCCCATAGCATGTGGCATGTTATGTTAATGAACTATAATCTATCGCCTTGGATTTGCATGAAGCCAGAGTATATAATGTTGTCAATGATCATCCCAGGTCCTTCATCTCCGGGAAATGATATAGATGTGTATCTACAACCACTAATTGCTGAATTAAAAGAGCTATGGGAATTCGGTGTAGAAACATTTGATGCTGAATCTAACCAGATGTTTCAGATGCGTGCAGCCTTAATGTGGACAATTAGTAATTTTTCAGCACTAGCAATGCTTTCTGGTTGGAGCACAAAGGGAAAATTTGCATGCCCCACATGTAATTATGGCACATGCTCTCAATATCTCAAGCATAGTCGTAAGATGTGCTACATGGGTCATCGAGCATCTTTGCCTCCTGAACATCCATTTCGAAGAGATAAGAAATCATTTGATGGTAAGGAGGTTCATAGACTTGCATCCACTCCTTTGTCGGGTACAGAAGTGATCGAAGAGTTGCGTGAATTCAAGAATGTATTTGGAAAGGGCCAAAATAAAAGGTCTCGGGATAATAAGGGTCCATGGAAGAAAAGATCCATCTTCTTTGAATTACCATATTGGAAAACTAACAAATTGAGGCACAATCTTGATCTGATGCACATTGAGAAGAATATATGTGATAGTGTTCTTGGGACATTATTGGAGATAGATGGAAAGTCAAAAGATCATGTAAATTCTCGTTACGATTTGAAAGAAATGGGAATACGAAAAGAGTACCAATACAAGATGTTTGTTCAAATATAAGGCATTTGTTCGTAATCGAGCTCATCCAGTAGCGTCAATTGCAGAGGGGTTTCTAGCCGAAGAGTGCTTGGTCTTTTGTTCGAGATACCTACGTGATGGGGTGAAGACAAGATTCAGTAGGTACCAAACTGAGGATGATGGAGACATTGAAGGAGCAAAATTGTCACCTATTTTTCCTAAAATAGGCCATCCAATTGGAAGTAAGAAAAAGAGACAGGGAAAGATTTTTGCTATGGATTTGCAGTTATGTTCTGAGGCACATAGATATGCTCTCTTTAATACTGAAGATGAACAAGTGGAGTCATTTATCATGTAAGATAAAATATATTACCATCACTTGTATTATAGCTTTATTTCATTTTATATTTTAAGATTTTTAAATTTAATTGAAACATATGGCTTGCAGGGAACATAAGAATTTAATTGATAATCATACTAGATCAAATGCATGGGTAAGAGCAAGAAATCATAGTAAAAACTTTGCCGACTGGTTTAAAGAGAAAGTAAAAAGCATTGACGTGACCAATCATTTGCGATGGCTAGCTAAAGGGCCTAATACATTGGCCAAACGATATACTGGATATTTTTGTCAATGGCTACTTATTTCATACAATGACGCGGGATGCCCCGTTGATGACACGGAATAGTGGAGTGACTTTGTCAGCAACAACTGATAGTTTTGCTAGTGCTAGGGACCAAAATCCCATTGATGGACATATTTTTTACTATGGAGCTATTCAAGATATCATTGAGATTGATTATTAGGGCCGCTTCAGTGTCGTATTGTTTAGATATGATTGGTTTCGTAATGAAGTTGATGAATATGGGTTAACTCGGGTATACTTTAACCGATTATGTAGTACTGACGACTCTTTTGTATTGGCATCTCAAGTCCACCAAGTTTTTTATGTAGAGGATCCAATTGAGAATGATGTTTATTATGCAAGGAATAAAGTCCCCGTTGATTTGTATGATTTGGAGGAAGAAAATATTCCTAATGTTGGGGAGACATTTTGGAGGGAGCCTAATGGTACATGTTGATACAGTGTGCCAATAATATTGTGGATGGCACATATTGATAGTTGATGTATTGATGGATCTTAGGTTCTACATAGTTGTATTTACAAATGATGTTTTGAGCAGGTTGAAAATTTTGGGATAGTCATATTTACAAAGGAAACTATGCCGAAAAATTTAAGAATTTAGAGAGTTTGAAATTTTTTGAGTTATTATCAAATTGGTCATTCAATTACTTTGTGATTCAACTATCCTAAAAATTTTATTTAATTATTTCTCATTGGCTTTTGTAGGTGGAGCGATTGCGGATGAAAGCAGTGACGAAGACCTTACTTGAGTGTTGTTGATTGTTGTTAGACTTTATTATTATGTTTAAGGATATTTAATTTAGTTTAGAACTTTTTGTACCCAAACTTATCTATTTTGACTTTTGAATTGTTTGACCAAATAATGTATCCATATTTTGTTTTTGTACATGGATAATGCTAGTTGGATATGGTGTAAATAATTTCATACAATAGGAAAATATTTCTCATTTTGCTTCCATAAATATCAAAAATTATAATTTGTTGCAATAGGGAATATAATTGTTCCAATAGGCCTAGCAAATAATAAGAGCAGCTCCTACTAACTGTACCAATATGTTATAATATCTGTTGCAATAGAGCAGTGATAGTTGTTCCAATAAATCACAAAAACAGTTGCCTAATATCATGAAAACCGTTGCGACAGACTTAAAAAAATTAGCTGTATTATTTTACCAGGACGGTTTATAACCGTCCCAATAGAAAAGAAACCGTTCCGGTAGATAGAACAATGCTACCTGTCCAAACCGTTACAATAGCCCTATCTATTAAGACGGTTTATGAACCGTTGCAAATAACCGTTCCAATAGACCTTTTGTAACACTGACCCCCGAAACGAGTCGACATCCGTTCCAATAGCCCTGTAGGGACGGTTAGCCTATCTATGGCAACAGTTTTTGAAGGGTTGCAATAACTCCAATTTCTAGTAGTGAGGGGGAGTAACTTGAGAGAGGAAGAACCCCTAGAAGGAGTAGAACCTAAACTCCTAAGTCTACAACCTCTTCTACTCCGAGTTGGAACAGAAGAAGGAGTCAGATCGTCTACGTTTATGACTCTCTTAGATTGGTTTGAAGAAGACATATTTACAAAGACAAGAAAAAGTTCTTTACAAATAAAGTTTGAACGTTAGAAGTTTTTTGTGAAAGTAAAGAAAGGAAAAGGGGTATTTATACTCGAAGGCAACCATCAAAAATGGAAAAAAACAATGATGTGAAAGTCATAATTGAAGGTGTCACTTCGTGACTGATGCAGCTGCAAAAAGCCCTAAAAGGCGCTGAATAATTGCAAAACCAATCCGAGAATGCCACGTGGCACAAACATTAAATGGAAGTGACAAGCAACGCCAACGCTCAGGGATGGATGCAATGTTTCGAGTGAAGTGGCGGTAAAATATTCCCACCATAAATGAGTATCCACTTACCAAATATTAATCGATAAATAAATGGTAAGTGGGGGGAATATCTGTATTGGTAAAAAAGAGCTTCACACGTGTAGTAAGTCTTGATGACTCAGCAATCTATGTGGAGCAATGAAAACACGACAGCTAGACAGGACTTTATGAAGAGGTACGAAGAAAAGAGGCACGACACAGCATACCCACGAGGTAATTAGCTACGGGAATCTCAACCTGATTGAGAGGATGAAGAGACACGGTCAGAATGAATCCGGGCGGAATAAAGGGCAGATTCGGAGATCTTCAATTAATGAGACACACGTTACACAACCTTCACGCAACAGTTACGGTTACTCATTGTATCGTTACATTAATGCCATAATTAGTCATTAATGCTCAATCACCAAAAATGGTAGACGTTATATTAAGAAATTCCCTATATAAGGGAAGAAAATGTAACTTGTAAGACACATTCGAACTACTACGGCAATACACTTACTTTTTATGCATCTTATTACTTTCCATTTACAAGTTTTACTCACAGTTACTAGTCTATTCTTTGGTTATCAGAAACCCGTGTTCTTCTTAAAATAGCTTTGAGCAAAGAATCCAATTCTTTGGTTAAACAGTAGTAGTGGCTATGAGTAGAATCAAGGACACCAGATGGCCGAAACCCATATTGACGGATCCTTCACGAAGAAACCCTAATTTAGTGTGCGGATTTCATGGCTCACACGGCCACATGACCGAAGATTGTAGGCAGCTCCGGGGGGAAGCAACCCGGTTAATAAGCAAGGGATACCTCCGAGAGTTCGTTGACAGTCAAACCGCGAGGCACACTCAGGAAGGAAGAACACTTCTGAAGGAGAATATCTAGTTAAGGAAACTTCAGCCCGACATGCGCCCATCTGAGAACGAGGTACGCAATTCCTTGACTAGCTAAAAGGCATGAATCCCCCTTAAGGGGGACAGAGTTTTCGCGCTGGTTGTCGCGTCCTGGGATCCGGAACCTTTTTATATAATTTTACGCATGCTTTAGTAATATGTTATTTTGATATCTGTCACTAAGACCCACCGGCCCAAGAGTGAATGGGTAAGTGTACACGCTGAGAAAGCTAGCTTCATGTGTAGTAATATTTTCCTTGCGAGAAGGGATCTTCGCCAGCGCCGAACTGCTTCACCGGCAATCCTTTTTTACTTTCCCAGTATCGGAGATCAAGCTGATATATCGGGACATGGGCTCATACCCGGCCTCGAAGGGGGCCTGCCAATTTTGAAATCAAAAGTTACACACAATCTCCGGGGATGCAATCTTCGAGGAAGGGGGATTTCATATTTTTATCGTTTGATTGTCGAAAAGGAGAGGAAGTTTTGTTGGCCCGAGGAACGCAGGAGGAGGTCTGTGCCATATCTTTCTTCTTGGGAACCAAAAGTGGAAAGGAATATATGAGTTCGGAGATGGAACCCGAAGTAGGAAGAAATATTTGAGGACTTAAGGGCACTGTGAGAGAAAGAGTGGAAAGGAGGGAGTATTTATAGAAAAAACCTTCACGTATGCCAGAGGAAGTCAGGGGGCGATGGTCGCCGTAATCAATGCAGAAACTTTCTAACAGCTGTACAGGCATGGTCTCTCTCTCTCTCTACCTCGACAGCCACCTCATGCGGCACAGACGATGCAACAATGGAAAGGCCAGGGATAACGATTTCAAAACGTTTCTTGTCTCTACGTTCCAAGAAACGCGGGGACTATCTGTGTACGGTTAAAATAGGGCAGGCCTATTTTATGCTTATTATGACATTCAGTATATCACTCACAGAGGATTCCAGGTAAGGCTTGACCTCGAGCCATCTCAACGTTCGTCTTTGAGGCATTACGGGCTCTGGGTGACGGGATGAGGCGGCACGAAGATTGAGATGAAAAGCCCTGCAACAAATTACGAATTCGTACTTAGGCATTAATTGGCTGAATCAGTCAAGATCTTTGTAATAAATGTCAATGTACTATGTTGGGATTCTCCTTCCTATATAAAGAGGGTCCTAGCCATCGATCTTCAAACCCAGGCCCCGAACCTCGGTCTCAAAGACCCTCGAGCTCTACATCGAGCCTTCGACCTAAGGCGCCCTGGTTTGATTTTCTTCAGCTTTCTAACTGCTTCTGCTATACTCTTCCTTAACGCACTTAGATATAATTGTTCAATAATTGGTATTAAGATAAATCACGTATTTTTAGAACCACTTAACTAAATATAATCGTAATTACCATTTTCACGGTAAACATGAAGTTTTTGATTTTGTTAGGTACTTTTAGCTTCCATATCCAAGTGAAGTTGCCTTCCTCACCTTTCCACAAAGACTCTTTATTACTTCTAAGGAAGGTATAGGCTGATTTGTTGGTGAAGGTCCCACTTGGGGTCAACCCCCATATTAGCATATCCTCTTTGGCAGGGTTGGAAGGACTGAATGTTGATTTAAAGTTAGAGATTTTCTTAGAGATGTCCATATATATGGAAGAGAAATCCAGTTCCCAAAATGGTAGACAGAGTCTACTTTGATAGTTATGTTATTTGGGGTTAGAGGGACTTCAATCATGTAACGACCCGGTCTGTCGTTACGTAGAATCTGCATTATGATTACTGCATTTGACTTGTTATAGATTGACTATACCGTTATTAATGTGTTAGAATTGATAGGCTTGAAATCGAAATGGTTATAGTGAGAGTTTAGCCACTTAGTCTTTAAAAATAGCCTTGAAGTTAGAAAAGTCAACTGAGAGTTGACTTATTGGTAAACAACCTCGAAATGCGGATTTTATAGCTCGGATAGCTTTGTTAGGTGATTTGGGACTTAGGAGTGTGTTCAGAATAATTTTGTGATGTCCGGTGTAGAATAAGGTTTGAATTGGCGAAAGTTAGTTTTTGGCGATTTCCGGTCGACAGTGGAAAATAGACTATCGGGGTCAGAATGGAATTCCGACATTTGGAACAGGTTTGTAATGTCATTTTGGATATGTGTGCAAAAGTTCAGGTCAATCGGAGTTGTTTTGGATAGTTTCGGCATCGTTGATGGATTTTAGAAATTTCAAAGTTCTTAGGCTTGAATCCGATATGATTTTGATGTTAATTTTAGTGTTTTGAGAGTGCAACTAAGTTTGAATGATCATATGTGAGGTGTTGGTATGTTTGGTTGGGGGCCCGAGGGGCTCGGGATTGATTTCGGATGGTTAACGGGAAGTTTGGAGCTTGAAATATGCAGCTACAGCTGCTGGTGCTGGTGTAACCGCACCTGCGTAAGTTTGACCGCAGGTGCGGACCCGCATGAGCGAGTAATGGGTCACAGGTGCGGGGAGGGTACCGCAGGTGCGGTCTCACAGGTGGGTCGCAGGTGCGGAAACCCTGGGCAGTATATAAAAATAAACCCTTCCGCGACCTAAACCCTTTTTACACCATTTTTGTACGGTCAGAGAGCTCTTGAGGCGATTTTTGAAGAGGGAAATCAGTGATATTCGTAGAGGTAAGTATTATGGACCTTAAAACTCAATTATGGGTGATTATAGAATATAATCTCAGTATTAAATTCATGGAAATCAGTAGAAAAATGTGGGTTTAGGGCTTAAGATTATGAGACCTTTAGGGGTCGATTTGAGGGGTCAAACGAACTCCGATTTTGGTGTTCTTTATATGTACGGACTCGTGAGAGGATGAAGAACATTTTGGTATAAAAATTTCTGAGTTTCAGGATGCAGGCCCAGGGGTCGGGTTTTGACCGAATTCGTATTTTGGAGCTAAATTCGATATTTTTCAATTGGAATTTATTCCTTGAGCATAATTTGATGATAAAAATCTGAACTTGGTAGATTTGGATCATCTGGAAGTTGATTCGAAAGGCAAACGCATTGCGAAGTAATTTCGGGCTAGGTTGAGGTAAGTAATGTCTTTAAATCCTGTCTTGAGGGTATGAAAACCTGGACTATGCACCCTTTCACGGTTTTTGGAATGCAAAATTTGAAACTTTGGAGATATACTCCTTACTTAGGCGACTATTGAGTTGCGAAACCGACTTTTAAGCCTATGCTTAATTAGTATTATTATATTATGATATGATTTGGGTTGTAAGCCATGTTTGGGGCCTAGTGCCGACCTGTTTATCCCTTGGGGGATGTGTTTACTATATTTTCCTCACTGATATGTTATGATTTTACACTCAGTCTTTTTCCTGATAAATTGTTTTGACACTCTGAGTATTTTGATACTATTTATTGAAAAATGAAAACACTGTTTTGGGTCGAGAACCCGGTATATTTATGGCCTAAGGGCAAATTGAGAGTGTCTGACTGAGTGAGGATTTCAGGCCTATATTGTGAGGAGGCTTTTAGGCCTTATATGAGGGAGGCTTTCAGGCCTATGTTGTGAGGAGTCTTTCAGGCCTTATATGAGGGAGGCTTTCAGAGCAATATTGCGAGGAGGCTTTCAGGCCTTATGTTGTTATAGCGCTTGGGCTGTAGGAGCCCCTCCGGAGTCTGTACACACCCCCAGTGAGCGCAGGTACCTATTGAGTGATGATTATTGCCCACGGGGCTGTTACTGAGTTATTGTAAGAATGCCTGACAAAGAAATTGTTACGAGAAATGGTTATGGCCCGAGGGACAGTTTTTATGAAGATTTTTACTGAATTTTCGAACTATGATTTACTTTGGTTTTCAAACTGGTTTTTACTGATAATTTTATTGAGACGTACTGATATTACACTTTTTTCAAAGGATTTCTGGAAACTGATTTTTGAACTCATGTATTTGATGAATACTATCTGATGACTTGGTGTTATACTGGATTTTGTGAATTGGTGTATCTATACTGTGTGTTTTATAGTTCTCAGACTGTGATTTATTTTTATTACTACTGAGTTGGTGTACTCATAAAGACTCCCTGTGCCTCTGTGCACAGATCCAAGTACCGATTTGGAGCAGTAGCTGCCTTGTTCGTTAGCAGCAGTTCACGGGATTTCGAGGTAGCTGTCCAGCGTCCACAACTTCTCTACTTCCCTTCCTCATTAGTTTTAGTATTTGATTCAGATATATATATATTATAGTTTTAGCAGAGTTAGATTTATTTATTCTTAGATGCTCATGACTATTGACTCCACTCTTGGGAGGTTTTGTTTAGACTTATTGGGGCGTTAAAATTTAAATAATTTATTTTTAATACTATGCTTGTTGTTTATCATTGTATTGTGAACTATTATAAAAGAACCAATGCGTAGTAAAGTGATGGTTGGCTAGACTAGTTCCATGATAGGCGCCATCACGACCTGTTAGGATTTGGGGTCGTGACAAGTTGGTATCAGAGCTCTAGGTTGCATAGGACTCAACGGTCATGAGCATGTTCAGTAGAGTCTTGCGGATCGGTACGGAGACTTCTGTACATATCTTTGAGAGGCTGCAGAACTTTTAGGAAAAATCTCAAATTCTTGAACTCTTTCGTTCCAATCTATTGATTCTTGAAATCTAAACTTACGTTGTTTCAATCTCTCACAGATGGTGAGGACATGCAATACCGATCAGGGTGACCAGACACCAGTCAGACCCACAAGGGGTCGAGGCCGTGGTAGTGGTAGGGGACCAGCCCAGGCAGTAGCCGGGGTAGTACCACAGGATCCCCCTATCGTTCAGGATCAGGTTCCCGTCGATGGTGCTCCAGCGGGACAGGCTCAGGCACCGGCAGTGCTTATTATTATTCTGGGTCTTCAGGAGACCCTGGCTCAGATACTGACGGTGTGTTCCAGTTTAGCTCAGGTAGTTGCTTTGTCCACTACTGCCACTGCAGCTCAGGCCGGGGGAGGCAATCAGACTCCAGCTTCTCGGACACCTGAGCAGGCTGTACAGGGTATTCAGACACCGGGGGTAGACCCAGCTCAGCCGGTTGTCCCAGTTCAGGACTATGTGGTCCCAGCTATGCCCAAGGATGATCAGCGTAGACTGGAGAGGTTCAGCAGACTTAAGCCTCCGACTTTTAGCAGCATAGAGGGTGAGGATGCCCAAGGTTTTCTTGATAAATGCTAGAGGATACTACGTACTGCGGGTATTTTAGAGACCAGTGGGGTCTCATTTGCTACATTTCAGTTTGCTGGTACTGCTTTCACTTGGTGGGAGTCATTCGAGAGGCGTAGGCTGGTTGGTTCAGCACCACTCACATGGCAGCAGTTCTCCACGATCTTTTTGGAGAAGTATGTTCCTCAGTCCATAGAGAGGAGCAGCGCAGGCAGTTTGAGCAGTTGCGTCAAGGAGAGTTGTCAGTTACTCAGTACGAGATGAGGTTTTCCGAGTTTGCTAGACATGCTTCTGAGATTGTCCCTACTGACAGGGAGAGGATTATGAGGTTTGTAGATGGTCTCACTTATCAGCTTCGGATCTTGATAACCAGAGAGAGAGTGTCTGGAGCTACATTTGAGCAGGTTGTTGACATTACTCGGTATATTGAGTCGGTTCATAGGCAGGATCGTGAGGAAAGAGAGGTCAAGAGGCCTCGGCGAGCAGGTAAATTTAGTGGTGCCCCTTCTAGAGGGCAGTTTCAGCATAGCAGAGGTCGTTCATTTAGACCTCCACATCTAGTTCGCCCAGCTTACAGTGGTGTATCTTTGGGGCAAGGTCCTCGCAATTCTCATCAGGGACGTTCATCTTTTAGTGCCCTTCCAACTCAGAGCTCCACCCGAGCATCATCTTATCAAGGCTCTTCTATGCATGTTTCGTCTGGTGGTCATCAGGGTGACAAAGGTTCTCGTCAATTCTCATCTCCGGTTTCAGGTGGTTGTTATGAGTGTGGAGATTTTGGACATGGGTGGAGGCAGTGTCCCCGTCGTCCTAGTAGTTCATCCCAGTAGAGGGTCCAGCTCTCGGCTTCAGCCCCAGTTACTTCACCACCTACCCAGGCCGCTAGGGGTGGTGGTCAGGCATCTAGAGGTCGTCCTAGAGGGGGAGGTCGAGCAGGTGGAGGCCAGCCACGTATTTATGCACTTCCGGCTAGGCTCGATGCTATGGCATCCGATGCAGTGATAATTACTATTTCAGTTTTTCATAGTGATGCTTTGGCTTTATTTGACCCTGGTTCCACGTACTCTTATGTCTCATCCAATTTTGTTCATTTTCTGAATATGCCCCGTGAGTCTCTAGTTACTTCTGTTCATGTTTCGACTCTGGTGGGTGATACTATTATTGTGGACCGTGTGTACCGGTCGTGTCTTATATCTATTGGGGGTCTGGAGACCCGAGTGGACCTGATGTTACTCAGTATGGTCGATTTTGATGTAATTCTGGGCATGGATTGATTATCCCCATGTCATGCGATTCTTGATTGTCACGCTAAGACCGTTACCTTAGTTATGCTCGGAGTTCTGAGAGTCGTGTGGAGAGGGTCTATAGAGCATGTGCCTAGCAGAGTGATTTCTTATTTAAAGGCTCAACGCATGGTTGAGAGAGGGTGTGAATCTTATCTTGCTTTTGTGAGGGATGTTAGTAGTGAGACTCCGTCTGTTGATTCTGTTCACAAAGTTCATGATTTTCCAGATGTATTCCCTGTAGACCTGCCAGGCATGCCACCTGACAGGGATATTGATTTTGGTATTGACTTGGTGCCAGATACTCAGCCTATCTCTATTCCACCTTACCACATGCCACCGGCAGAGTTGAAAGAATTGAAGGAGCAGCTTTAGGAACTCTTAGATAAGGGGTTCATTCGACCTAGTGTGTCTCTTTGGGGTGCGCCGGTGTTGTTGGTGAAAAAGAAAGATGGCTCCATGCGTATGTGTATTGATTATAGGCAGCTGAATAAGGTTACAATGAAGAATCGTTATCCTTTACCTCGTATTGATGACTTATTTGATTAGCTTCAGGGAGCTAAGGTGTTCTCCAAGATTGACTTGAGGTCTGGGTATCATCAGTTGAAGATTCGGGATTCTTACATTATGAAGACTGCTTTCAGGACCAGATATGGTCATTATGAATTCCTGGTTATGTCATTTGGGCTGACCAATGCCCTAGCAGCGTTCATGCAATTGATGAACAATGTGTTTCGGCCTTACCTTGATACTTTCGTCATTGTGTTCATTGACGACATTCTAGTTTATTCTCGTAGCCAGGAAGAGCATGCTCAGCACTTGAGGGTTGTGTTACAGAGATTGAGGGAGGAGAAGCTTTATGCAAAATTCTCCAAGTGTGAGTTTTGGCTTGGTCCAGTAGCTTTCTTGGGCCATGTGGTGTCTAGTGACGGTATTTAGGTTAATACGAAGAAGATTGAGGTGGTGCAGAGTTGGCCCAGACCGTTTTCAGCTACAGAGATTCGGAGTTTCCTCGGTTTGGCGGGTTACTACCGCTTTGTGGAAGGATTCTCTTCTATTGCTTCCCCTCTGAACAGATTGACACAGAAGGGTGTTCCATTCAGGTGGTCCGATGAGTGTGAGGAGAGCTTTCAGAAGCTTAAGTCAGCGTTGACCACAGCTCCGGTATTAGTGTTGCCTACTGGTTCAGTTTCTTATACGGTCTATTGTGATGCTTCTAGAGTTGGCTTGGGAGCGGTATTGATGCAGGACGGTAGGGTGATTGCCTACGCATCTAGACAGTTGAAGGTGCACGATAAGAATTACCCAATGCTCGATCTTGAGTTAGCTGTTATTGTTCATGCCTTAAAGATTTGGCAGCATTATCTGTATGGAGTGGAGTGTGAGATTTACACCGATCATCATAGCTTGCAATATCTGCTAAGGCAGAAAGACTTGAATTTGCGACAGAGGAGATGGTTGGAGCTTCTCAAGGACTATAACTTGACTATTTTGTATCATCCGGGGAAGGCCAATGTGGTGGCCGATGCCTTGAGTCGCAGAGCCAAGAGTTTGGGAAGTCTAGCTTACCTTTCAGCAGCAGAGCGACCTTTAGCCCTTCATGTTCAGGCTTTAGCCGGTCAGTTGGTGAGATTGGATTTGTCAGACCCTCCACAGAAGGTAGCTAGCATGGCTTCCCGGTCTTCCTTATTTGATCAGATTAAAGCTCGGTAGTATGATGACCGACACTTATTAGTTCTTCAGGATAGAGTTCGTCGGGGTGATGCCAGAGATGTGACTATTGGTGATGATGGAGTTATGAGGATGTAGGGTCGTATTTGCGTGCCCAATGTAGAAGGTATTCGAGAGTTGATATTAGCAGAGTCTCACAGCTCGCGGTATTCTATCTATCCAGGTGCCGCGAAGATGTATCAGGATTTGAGACAACAATATTGGTGGAGGCGGATGAAGAGAGATATTGTTGAGTATGTAGCACGGTGTCTCAACTGCCAGCAGGTCAAGTATGAGCACCAGAGACCAGGTGGTTTACTTCAGAGGTTAGATATTCCGGAGTGGAAGTGGGAGCGGATTACTATGGACTTTGTAGTTGGGCTTCCACGGACTTCGAAGGGTTTTGATGCTATTTGGGTCATTGTGGATAGATTGACCAAGTCCGCGCATTTCATTCCTGTCAGTACTATTTATACTTCAGAGCGGTTAGCTGGTATTTACATTAAGGAGATTGTCCGGTTGCATGGAGTTCCAGTTTCTATTATTTCTGACAGAGGTACTCAGTTCACGTCTCAGTTTTGGAAGGCCATATAGAAAGGTATGGGTACTGATGTAGAGTTGAGCACTGCATTTCATCCTTAGACCGACGGGCAGTTGGAACGGACTATTCAGATTTTGGAGGATATGTTACGGGCTTGCGTGATTGATTTTGGTTGTTCATGGGATCAGTTTCTTCCATTAGCGGAGTTTGCATATAAGAACAGCTATCAGTCCAGTATTCAGATGGCCCCGTATGAAGCTTTATATGGTAGGAGTTGTAGATCTCCGATTGGTTGGTTCGAGCCTGGTGAGGCTAAGTTATTGGGCACAGATTTGATTCAGGATGCGTTGGAGAAGGTGAAGTTGATTCAGGAGCGACTTCGCACGGCACAGTCTAGGCAAAAGAGTTATGCGGACCGGAAGGTCCGGGATGTGTCTTTTATGGAAGGTGATAAGGTACTACTGAAGGGATCACCCATGAAGGGTGTTATGAGGTTCGGAAAGAGAGGAAAGCTGAGTCCTCGGTTTATTGGTCCTTTTGAGGTGCTTCAGAAGGTTGGAGAGGTGGCTTATAGACTTGCCTTGCCACCCAGCCTAGCGAGTGTTCATCCGGTATTTCATGTGTCAATGCTCAGGAAATATGTTGGTGACCCGTCTCATGTGTTAGACTTCAGCACAGTTCAACTCGAGGGTGATATGTCATATGAGGTCGAGCTAGTAGCAATTTTGGCTCGTGAGGTCAGAAAGCTAAGATCTAAGGAGATATCATCAATGAGGGTGCAGTGGAGAGGTCAGCCAGTGGAGGAGGCGACTTGGGAGACCGAGCGGGATATGCAGATAAAATATCCTCACTTGTTTGAGACTCCAGGTATGTTTCTAGACCCGTTCGAGGACGAACGTTTGTTTAAGAGGGGGAGAATGTGACGACCCGGTCTGTCGTTACGTAGAATCTGCATTATGATTACTGCATTTGACTTGTTATAGATTGATTATACCATTATTGATGTGTTAGAATTGATGGGCTTGGAATCGAAATGGTTGTAGTGAGAGTTTAGCCACTTAGTCTTTAAAAATAACCTTGAAGTTAGAAAAGTCAACTAAGAGTTGACTTATTGGTAAACGACCTCGGAATACGGATTTTATGGCCCGGATACCTTCGTTAGGTGATTTGGGACTTAGGAGTATGTTCAGAATAATTTTGTGATGTCCGGTGTAGAATTAGGCTTGAATTAGCGAAAGTTAGTTTTTGGTGATTTCCGGTCGATAGTGGAAAATAGGCTATCGGGGTCGGATGGAATTCCGACAGTTGGAACAGGTTTGTAATATCATTTTGGATATGTGTGCAAAATTTCAGGTCAATCGGAGTTGTTTTGGATAGTTTCGGCATCGTTTATGGGTTTTAGAAATTTCAAAGTTCTTAGGCTTGAATCCGATATGATTTTGGTATTTTGATGTTAATTTTAGTGTTTTGAGAGTGCAACTAAGTTTAAATGATCATATGTGAGGTGTTGGTATGTTTTGGTTGGGGTCCCGTGGGGCTCGGGATTTATTTCGTATGGTTAACGGGAAGTTTGGAACTTGAAATATGCAACTACAGCTGCTGGTGCTGGTGTAACCGCACCTGCGGAAGTTTGACCGTAGGAGCGCGTAATGGGTCGCAGGTGCGGGGAGGTCGCAGGTGGGGTTAGGGGACCGCAGGTGCGGTCTCGCAGGTGCGAGTAAGTGGGTCGCAGGTGCGGAAACCCTGGGCAGTATATAAAAATAAACCTTTCCGCGACCTAAACCCTTTTTACACGTGGACAGAGAGCTCTTTAGGCGATTTTTGAAGAGGGAAATCAGTGATATTCATAGAGGTAAGTAATTTGGACCTTAAAACTCAATTATGGGTGATTATAGAACATAATCTCAGTATTAAATTCATGGAAATCATTAGAAAAAGGTGGGTTTAGGGCTTGAGATTATGAGACCCTTAGGGGTCGATTTGAGGGGTCAAACGAACTCCGATTTTGGTGTTCTTTATATGTANAGTATTAAATTCATGAAAATCAGTAGAAAAATGTGGGTTTAGGGCTTGAGATTATGAGACCCTTAGGGGTCGATTTGAGGGGTCAAACGAACTCCGATTTTGGTGTTCTTTATATGTACGGACTCATGAGAGGACGAAGAACATTTTGGTATAAAAATTTCTGAGTTTAAGGACGCGGGACCGGGGGTCGGGTTTTGACCGAATTCGGATTTTTGAGCTAAATTCGATATTTTTCAATTGGAATTTATTTCTTGAGCATAATTTGATGATAAAAATATGAACTTGGTAGATTTGGAGCATCCGAAAGTTGATTCGAAAGGCAAACGCATTGCGAAGTAATTTCGGGCTAGGTTGAGGTAAGTAATGTCTTTAAATCCTGTCCTGAGAGTATGAAACCCCGGATTATGCACCCTTTCACGGGTTTTGGAATGCAAAGGTTGAAACTTTGGAGATATACTCCTTACTTAGGCGACTATTGAGTTGCGAAACCGACTTTTAATCCTATGCTTAATTAGTATTATTATATTATGATATGATTTGGGTTGTAAGCCATGTTTGGGGCCTAATGCCGACCTGTTTACCCCTTGGGGGATGTGTTTACTATATTTTCCTCACTGATATGTTATGACTTTACACTCAGTCTTTTTCCTGATAAATTGTTTTGACACTCTGAGTATTTTGATACTATTTATTGAAAAATGAAAATACTGTTTTGGGTAGAGAACCCGGTATATTAATGGCCTAAGGGCAAATTGAGAGTGTCTGACTGAGTGAGGCTTTCAGGCCTATATTGTGAGGAGGCTTTCAGGCCTATATTGTGAGGAGGCTTTCAGGACTTATATGAGGGAGGCTTTCAGGCCTATGTTGTGAGGAGGCTTTCAGGCCTTATATGAGGGAGGCTTTCAGGCCTATATTGCGAGGAGGCTTTCAGGCCTTATGTTGTTATAGCGCTTGGGCTGTAGGAGCCCCTCCGGAGTCTGTACATCCCCAGTGAGCGCAGGTACCTAATGAGTGATGATTATTGCCCGCGAGGCTGATACTGAGTGATGATTATTGCCCGCGGGGCTGTTAATGAGGGATTGTAAGAATGCCTGACAAAGAAATTGTTACGAGAAATGGTTATGGCCCGAGGGACAGTTTTTATGAAGATTTTTACTGAGTTTTTGAACTATTCTTTACTTTGGTTTTCAAACTAGTTTTTACTGAGACATACTGATATTACACTTATTTCAAAGAATTTCTGGAAACTGATTTTTGAACTCATGTATTTGATGAATACTATCTGGTGACTTGGTGTTTTACTAGCTTTTGTGAATTGGTGCATTTGTACTCTGTGTTTTATAGTTCTTAGACTGTGATTTATTTTCATTACTACTGAGTTGGCGTACTCATAAAGATTCCCTGTGCCTCTGTTCACAGATCCAGGTACCGATTTGGAGTAGTAGCTGCCTTGTTCGTTAGGAGCAGTTCACGGGATTTCGAGGTAGTTGTCCAGCGTCCACAGCTTCTCTACTTCCCTTCCTCATTTAGTTTTAGTATTTGATTCAGAGATATATATTATAGTTTTAGCAGAGTTAGATTTATTTATTCTTAGATGCTCATGACTATTGACTCCAGTCTTGGGAGGTTTTGTTTAGACTTATTGGGGCATTAAGATTTAAATAATTTATTTTTATTGCTATGCTTGTTGTTTATCATTGTATTGTGAACTATTATAAAATAACCAATGCGTAGTAAAGTGATGGTTGGCTAGCCTAGTTCCACGATAGGCGCCATCACGGCCTATTAGGATTTGGGGTCGTGACAAATCATTTCTCTAATGGTTGTACGGTTAGATATCCAAGCATCATTTATGAAGCTAACCCTGTTACCTTTGTGGACAACCCATCTACTTGACTTGTTGCATATCTCCCATCCCTTAAGGATACATTGCCATATAGGAGATTTAGACTTCTTGGGGTATGGTTCCAGTTACAGTGCTTTGGGATCAGAAATCTAGCCCATAGTTGGAGGTGTTACGATAGATCCTCCAAGCCAGACTGACATATGAAGCTTTATTTATAAATTCAGCTTCTTGCAAACCCAGCCCACCATAGGACTTATGCGTAGTGACTTTGTCCCATCTAACCAAGTGTATTTTTTTCTTGTTAAGAGTTGCGCCCCAGATAAAGTTTTTCTGAATTTTATCAATTTGCTTGGTGGTCTTGTTGGGCAATTTGATGTATTGCATGACATGGCTAGGGATACTACCGAGGGAGGCCTTAGCAAGAATGGTCCTTCCAGCCATATTAAGGAAATTTATTTTCCATCCAGCCAGCTTGGATTGCTTATTGTCAATTATGAACTGAAAGTCAATAGTACTAGGTCTCTTATGAAACATAGGGAATCCAAGGTACTTCCCAAAGGAAACTGTAGCTTGGATTGACATAGCATTAGTGAGCCATCCATGGTATCTTGCCTTGTGTTAGAGAAGAAAAGGACCCTGGACTTTGTAAGGTTAATTTTTTGGCCAGAATCCTCATTGAAAGCATGTAGCATAGAGTATATTGTGGTACAGTTCCTAGTGTTGGCTTTTACAAATAGGGTAAGGTCATCAGCAAAGAAAAGATGAGATATTTTTGGGCCATACCTACTGATACTGATAGGGTGCCATTGCTTGTCCAGTATAACTTGTCAATTTACCTAGAGAGCCTCTCCATACACAGAAGGAACATGTAAGGAGAAATTGGGTCCCCTTGTTTGATTCCCTTGGAGGGCTTTAAGAAATCTGTTTTTCCCTCATTCACTAGAATAGAGATGTTGGATAAGCTTATGCATGACAAAATTAACTTAGTTAGCCATTGAGGAAGTTGAAGGCATGCAATGTGTCCCTGATGAAAGACCACTCTAGCCTGTCAAAAGGCTTTTCTAAGTCAATTTTGAGAATCATATTAGCATGGATCCTTTTTATTTTCCCAAAATGTGTAATTTACTCTTGGACAATGATTTCATTATCATAAGCCCTCATATTAGATAGAAAACAAGCCTGCCTAGGTCCAATTATATCAGCTAGCATAGGCTTGATCCTGTCGACAATGATCTTACTAATGGTCTTGTAGATGGTGTTACAAAGCCCATTGACCTGAAGTTTTTGAGAATGGAAGCTTGGGGGAACTTGGGGATGAGACAGAGTAGAGTTTGATTCATGGTCTCATCCATGGAGTGAGTGTTGAAGCATTGTTTGCAGAAGTCAATTACTAATTTCCCTACAATACTCCAGTACGTTTGGTAGAAAAAGGGATGAAGCCCATATGGACCTGGAGCCTTGAAAGGCTTAAAGGAGAAGATGGCATTTTGATTTCACTAACCTCAAGTGGCCTATCTAAGATGTTCCTTTGACAGTCAGATAGGATATGGGTCATGTCCAAATGGCCGGTAGTGGAGATGGGAGCTTGTCTATGTGAGGAGGTGTAGAGGCTCTTGAAGAAGAACATAATGGGAGCCTTAATGTCCCCTTGGTCATAGAGCCAGTTTCCACTCTCCTATTTGAGGGACATGATCATGTTTCTTCTTCTCCTATTGAGAGTGAAGGTATGGAATAATTTAGTGTTGGCATCCCCTTCAGTTAGTCAATTAATCTTAGACCTGAGTTTCCAAAAATCTTCCTCATTTTTGAGGATGGAGTCAAGTTCTCTGGTCAGGTTGCTTTCTAGGTTTAACAGGTAATTGCTGAACTGGTAATTTGGTGATTTTTGGATCCCAACAATTCTGGCTAGGATCCTTCTTTTTTGTGGAAGATGTTGCCAAAGGTATACTTGTTCCACTGGTTAACAATGCTTTTGAAAGTTTCACTAGATTGGATTAGGGATGAGTTATTGGTGAAAACCTCATTGATGATACTGGGAAGGAGGGGTGGCTAGTCCACATGGATTCAAACCTGAAAGATCTGTTGGAATAACTGAGAGATCCAAACTTTAGCACTATTTGAATATGGCAGTGATCAGAGTGGGTCCTAGGTAGGTTTATAACAGTAGCCTCAATGTACCAGCAAATCCAGCACTCGTTAGCAAAACACCTATCTATCCTTTCTAGAATAAGACTACTCTATTTTTGTATCTTTTGCTAGTGTAATTTTCTGCCTTTGTAACCTAAGTCTAGTAGTTTTCATTCATTAAGTCAATTCCAAAATAAATTACTACGACTTGAGTTAATGGAGTTGCCCCCAAATTTGTCCCTAGATTTTAAGATTTCATTGAAGTCTCCACCTACAAACCAGTTGTTAGGATTGCTTTTGGAGATAGTAACCAGACTTTCCCATAGAAATTTTATATCAGCTAGAATGTTGCTAGCATAAATAGATGAAAATAACCAAAGGGTGTGGATGTGAGTATCTTTACCATGGCATGGATGCCCTGCGGGGTAGTTGAAACCTCATCAACAGTGATGCATTCCTCTTTCCACATCATCACAATCCCACCAGATAAGCCAACAACCGGAGATTGAATAAGCATATCAAAATGCAGCTCCTCCGTCAGCTTTTTGTGATCAGCCATATTTGTTTCTAGCAAGACCAGCAGTGTTGTCTTGTGGAGCTTAACCATATCCATGTAGTTCCTTCTGAACCTCGCACTATTTCCACCCCTAACATTCCATATGATTTAGTTCATCAGGGGTGGTTGGTGGTGTGGGGACTGGTTTTTGTGAGGCTTCTCTGTTCCCTAAGGAGTCCTCGTTAGTTTCCTGTGGTTCTTTCTCTTCATGTTGAGGACTGGGGTCAAGTTATGTTGTGGTTTGGTCACACCCTAAGTGTGGTGTGAGAGACTAGGCTCAGCCAACACTTGGTCATGGGTCTGGGACACAGCTGAACAAGAACTTCACTGGTCTCCTCACTAAACTCGATTTGCTCTGACTGAGTCCAGTAGGAGAGAGTCTATGCGAAGGGGGCCGAGGGTTGTTCCTTCCATTTCCGGTGGGCTTTTCCTTTTAAGAAGACCTAAGGTTTTGTTGATTTCCCTTGTTATATTTTCCAGTGGTGGTGACTAGTTCTTCTCGACTTGAGCAGAAGGTGATGGGGCCTGAAGGTGTTGGGGTTCGATGGTCACAAACACCGGAGACACTGTTAGGTCCTCCACTCCTGGTTATGGGAAGAAGGGGATTGACTAGAATGTTTGAGAGATTAGGGTGTTGAGCAGTGGTGGGTCCAAATTTGGTTGCATGTTGCCATTTCTTGTCATCGCTTTCCACAGACATGGGCCAAAGGCAGCCAAGGATCTATTTAGGACTCCCATCATTACCCTCACCAGGTGCGCCGGGTTTTGGACAATCAGGGTCACTAGTTGATTTCCCAGGGTGAAATTATAGGCTAGACCCTGCCCTTGTAGTGCTACTTCCAACCAGGATGCCGCTGAGTGGTAGCGATGTCACAATGGTGGATGGTGGTTTATTATTTTCCATTTTTGTGCTTTTTTGATTTTCTACTTTGGGTAATGGTGGGGGTTATGTTAACTAGCTGGTGCATAATGGCGTTGTTTGGTGTCAAATCTAGGTCAGTGGAAAGGTCATTGATTAATGTATTTGGAGAAGTGGATTCAAAATTAATGTGGTATCCGTTTGAGTGGACGGAAGGTGTCATGTCACCTGAGATTGAGTGGGTTCTCAAGTGAGGTACTTGAGTGTCCATGGAGTGTGGTGAGTTTTCCCCATTAGAGTGGTCCGCTGAGAGAGAGGTAGGGGAGCCTAGGTAGTTGGATAAGGTGATTATATGGGCTGGGTGGTTCCAAGTGGGTATGGACCCTATTTGTTTGTTTTGTACTGGCTTGGTAGCCCAATGCCACAACTTTAGCAGTGTTTGCGACTGGGGTTAGGCTATGGGTAGGGGCCTCCTTGTAGACATCATTGAAGGGCCCCGTGCCAATTTTGGTGCTAGTTCCATCAGGCCTCATTCCCGCCTTTCGTTTGGCGTTGTACTTGGGTTGGGGCCGTGAGTATTGGGCTATTGGGAGTGGGGGATGGGATTTTGTTTATTGACAGGAGCGATGGGCCTATTAATTTATAGACTGAGTATTATTGGACATAGAATTGTATTGAAAAATTATGGTTTCCATAAACTTACCTGAATTTTCATCGAACATTTTTACCTGGATCTTTTGTGCTTTTGATGCATGGGGCTGATTATTTTCATTTACAATGTTCCTTTCCTTCGTCTTTTTTTGACTTGTTTTCTTTCGCATAGGGAAGGTGATTGTCTTCCATCCATCTGTAACGGCTCGACCGGTCATTTTGAACACTAGCGCGTCGTTCAGTGATTTGAGGCCATGAGTAGCTTCACTTCAGGTATTATGACTTGTACGTGTGGTTGAAATTGAATTTCGGGAAGTTCGGAGTTAATTTGAAAGAAAATTCTCATTTCAGAAGCTTTAACCTAGAAAATTGACTAAGGTGTGATTTTTGAGTAAACAATCTCGGAATCGGGATTTAAAAGTTCCATAAGGGTTCTTATGATGATTTTGGACTTGGGGATATGTTCGGGTCGGGTTTTGGATGACCCGGGAGCGTTTCAACGCCTATTGCGGAAAGTTGATACTTTGGAAGAATTTCATAAATTTGGGTTGAAGTGTATTTCAATGTTATCGATGTCTGTTTGGGATTCTGAGCCTGAGAATAGCTCAGTATGGTGATTCTGGTCTTAGGAGAGCGTCCGGATGTGGATTTGGAGGCCCATAGGTCATTTCGGGATCATTTGACGAAAGTTGGAAATTTGAAGGTTTTTGAGAAGTTTGACCGCGAGTGGACTTTTGATGATGCCCAACCTTAGTCCTAAAAAGGATAAGCGGTCGCTGCAAATATAATCCACTCTAAGAGTCCGGAGTCGAATCCCACAGAGAACTAAGGTTTCGCCATAATTGTTCAATATCGCTAAGAAGACAAGCTCGAATAAATGTCTAAGTTATAAAGATTAAGATTCTTATATCTAACTAATTAACTAAGAAACTAAAGCGGTAAATTAACAACTAAAGATACTAAGGTTTGGAGATTAAATTTAGGAGGTCTATAGTTATGATTTCCCAAATGTTCAAATCCTTCCCGCTATGTTTCCTACAATTTCGCATATGTATTCTCTATTGATCGTGAGCACTTTAGGTGTTGTAATTCTCTCTCGATCAACTGCAACAATTTACTAGACATATTCTCTCGAACTACGCTAGTTGGCTTTATCTAACCGCTCATTATGACCACGTCAAGGCTTTGATATTTCTAAACCTACCTTTAAACCCGTTGTATTGATTCTCACATACGTTAGGAATAACGTTGTTCAACAACCACCTAAATATGTATCTTTTCTCAAGCAACGCATAATAAATAGGCACAGTCAATCGATGGCCTTTCAATCAAATGAAATAAGCACGTAGTTGAACAAATAGACAAATTCAAAGGTTAAATTATATTAAAACATAACAAAAATTCATCCTCCAAGAGATTCCATCAAAACGTAGATAAAAATTAGCTATTCATAATAGTATGTAAAACTACAATACTAAAAGTCATAATCAACGATGAAAAATAGGAAGAGGAAGGAGAAACTCGTAGAAGAATTCCCCGCCTTGCTCCTATTGTGTCTCTTCCTCCTTAGGTCCAAAGTGTGTCAAAAGTCCTCAAAATACCATATTTCCATGTATATATACCAATTACGTTCGGGCCCAAACAATTATACCTTCTCCTACGGGAAAAATGACACTTTCCATGGACAGAACGTGCGCGACCGCGCATTGACTGCGCACTTTAGCCAGTATTCTACCCCATTTGCTCGGTCAGTGCGCAACCGCGCACTTGCCGTGCACTTTTCACCCTGTTCTATTTGGAATTTGGAAAAATTTCCAACCATATATTGTGGGGCCCAAATGGAGTTCTGAGCGAAAAGTTATGTGCATTTTACTAGACAGTGCGCAATATGCCTACTCGATTCATCGTTCGTTCTTACTATCATCCGTTGATCCCCGAACACGATCCTGACTTAATTCTTTGGGCTTTTACTCAGACTTCAAATCTACAAATCACTTGAATTCATTCCAGAACATCTACATAGTTCGGAATCACTCCAACAAGGCATAAAACACACAATTAATGCAAAACACTAGCGATTAAATCTCAAACTCAATTAAAGTGCATCAAATTAGAGTGTAATAAGCGACTAAAATACGTAATTATAGCCTATCATAAACACCCCACACTTAAACCATTGCTCGTCCTCGAGTAATAAAACTACACTTTATATAGACACGACCTTTTAAAACAATTCTCCTAACTCATCACACCAAGGATACTTAAAATAGACTGAGCACAAACGCGTAATATCTTCACCTCAAGATTTGACTTACAAGTACCATGCATTATTCACAACTCACTCCCTTAATCTAACATAGAGATCACTGACATTACCTTTCCTTCATGAATCAAGTGCCCTCACACAACAAAAGAGAGTAGTTCCACACAATAAAATTTAAGAACACTTAGGAACTCAAGATAGAAAGAATTCACTCACTCACATAAATAACATTCATATGCCACAAAATATGCACCATAGGCTTTCCCGTAGCGTACTACTCTACTAATCGGGCTCATTCAGTCTAGGATCAAGTAGGACTTTATTTGGTTGTAATGTAGGCTGCGAGACGGGTAGGATACATTCAAATATAAGAGTGACTACACCTTCCTAAGCACTTTAATACATATACTTTTACATTCAAACCCCATACTTATGTCAAACCCAACTCCACCTTCACATCAATGTATATTACCCCATACTTCTTTAAGCACAATTACATCAAGATTCACCACTTATCAAGGAATATTTTGTTTCACAGCAATACAACTATTTTTTTCCTTTTCTTTCTTTTTTTAATTCAAGTGGCTTTTACTTTTTTAAAACAGTGCACCTTTCTCCTTATTTCATTAGTTCCACTCAAAAGTCAAACCAACCACCCCACACTTTAACTTTTACACAACTCATAACAATTCAAGTGCTCATGAGAGGTTAGAAGGTTCAAATAGATGGTTAATTCAAACAAACGGGTAAGGCTTGTAATGTGGTTGCCAAAGAAACAGGATTACATTCTCAAAGGGGTTAACTACGATACATAACAATTAGTCGGGTAAAATATATATATATATATATATATGGCTCAACAAAGAAATGCCTATATCACTTTCAAGACTGAACAAAACTATTATTTCGCTTTGCAAACACACCGGGCAAGTTCTAAACATCAAATGCAATGCACAAAATAACACACAAACCTCACACACACATGGCACATAACTCACTCACGATTGATTTCATCAAGAAACTCTAGCCAAAGCAGTAAAGCAAAGTTAAGCTTATACAATTTAAGGTACTTATACAAGAGTCAAAAAATGAGCCTAAGCATCACAACCAAAGTACTCACTATTCTTAAGGCATAACAAAGTCAAGAGATATTGCTTCAATTCAAAACACAGCACAATGGCTTCTATTCCTAAAAAAATAAAACTAACTACAGCCAGTTCAAACAAAACCCTTGAAAAAGAATTGTGGCACAAAGAAAAACCAAGGGGGAATCACTACACTACCTACAAAGAATTTTTTATTTTTCTTCAGACTTAAATCCCTCAAGAAAGTTTTCTAGAAGATCCATCATCGGGAAAAGTCCACTCATTTCTATTTTTCGAAAATAAAGAAAAAATATTATTCCATTAAACTAACACAACTAAAATAGCATAAAAAGTCACGCAGACAATCTCCTCACCCCACACTTAAAATTGTGCATTGTCCCCAATGCACACCCATAAATACAAGAGGGTAAAAGAAACTCCCTGCTAGGACAAAGGCCGAAGCACTAGCAACTCGTGGGGTACTCAGACTTCTCCTAGGCCAGGTCCTTCGTGCAGTACCTCACACTTTGTTCCAACCATCTGGTTTGTTGTTGCATCCTTCCAATAAATTTTCTTTCCATACTCCTAGAAAATAAAAAATCGACACTAAAAATATAATACAATAATAAATATAAAAAAATAATTAAAAAAAAAGTAAAGATGAGTTGCCTCCCAACAAGCGCTTGATTTAACGTCGCGGCACGACATGAACTACTTTTTGCCTCCACCTCGAGCTTATGAATTGAACCCCAAGTTTTGATTCAAGCTTATGATTATGCTCCTGGGGTGGTGGAATGAATCTAACTGGCCCAAGGAAACTATGTAGTTTCTGCACTTCTTGGACTTTAGATGAGGTGTGTAATTCCGACTTTCTGGCAAGAAGAATTCCATAATGTAGGCACCTTGTTCCTCATTCCTTGACTCCTCAAGTGGCTCGGATGACTCTATTTCTATATCATCATCCAAACACAATGTGGAAAAGTGCTTGGAGTGTGGACCAATTCGCTCAACTACATGAACATTGGGATTGTCTACTTCCTCAACACTCATGACACTAGAGTCAGCTAAATATGTATCATCAATGTCCTTGGTTGACTCTAGTATCTCTTCTACAACATCGACATCCTCAAAATCTAGTTCGATTTATTGTTGGAATTCTACTCTGACCTCCTCTGTTAGCACCTCGATTTCTGCATCTAAAACATGCTCATTTTGGCTACTATACACAAAATTACCTTGTTGAGCATTAAAAACTTCAACCACTTGACTCACTTGAGCCTCCAAGTTGCGAATGGTTGCCTCTTGCCTTTCTATATGCAATTGTTTCTCATTATTTTGTTCCAAAAGGCACCTTAACATATCTTTGATCTCCTTCGGGTCAGCTTCCCTAGGCTCTTTGTTCCTATTTACTTCACCAGAAAAAGTAGAACCATCATAGCAAGAGATTAGGGGAGGATAAGAAATATACACACAACCATGAAAGTAACCATCTTGACCACCACATATATCACACACATTCCACATATAAGATGGAGTTGGTGCTTATAACTCGCCCTCGGAAATATTTTGATAATTTTGCAATGGGTGGTTTCCTCTACAATATGCATAAGGAGGATCAAAAGTAGAATTACCAACATCAAAACGCTCATATTTCCAAGATGCCATGTCTCTCAAGTCAAAAATAAAAATTTAAAAAATAATCAGACACCAGAAAGAAAAAATAAGAGTTCAAACTTGCAACCTAGAAATCTGTACACCTACAGCTACACCGTTAGTTACCCGGCAACGGCGCCCAACTTTAGTCCTAAAAGGATAAGCGGTCGTTGCAAATATAATTCGGTCTAAGAGTCCGGAGTCAAATCCCACAGAGAACTAAGGTTTCGCCATAATTGTTCAATATCGCTAAGAAGACAAGCTCGAATAAATTTCTAAATTATAAAGATTAAGATTCTTATATCTAACTAACTAACTAAAAAACTAAAGCAGTAAATTAACAACTAAAGATACTAAGGGTTGGAGATTAAATTTAGAGTCTAGAATTATGATTTCCCCAAATGTTGGAATCCTTCCCGTTATATTCCCTACAATTTCGCCTATATATTCTCTACTGATCGTGAGAATTTTAGGTGTCGTAATTCTCTCTCGAGCAACTACAACAATTTACTAGACATATTCTCTCGAACTACGCTAGTTGGCTTTATCTAACCGCTCATTATGACCACGCCAAGGCTTTGATATTTCTAAACCTACCTTTAAAACCGCTATATTGATTTTTCACATATATTAGGAGTGACGTTGTTTAACAACCACCTAAATATGTATCCTTCTCAAGCAACACCTAAAAAATAGGCACAGTCAATCGATGACCATTCAATCAACTAAAATAAGCACGTAGTTGAACAAATAGACAAATTCAAAGGTTAAATTATATTAAAACATAACAAGAATTCATCCTCCAAGAGGTTCCATCAAAACCTATATAACAAATTAGCTATTCATAATAGTATGTAAAACTACAATACTAAAATTCATAACCAACGATTAAAAATAGGAAGAGGAAGGAAAAACTCGTAGAAGGATTCCCCGCCTTGCTCCTATTGTGTCTCTGCCTCCTTAGGTCCAAAGTGTGTCAAAAGTCTTCAACATACCGTATTTCCGTGTATATATACCAAGTACAGTCGGGCCCAAACAATTATACCTTCTCCTACGTGAAAAAGAATACTTTTCCCGGACAGAACGTGCGCGGTCGCGCATTGACCGCGCACTTTATCCAGTATTCTGCCCCATTTGTGCGGCCGCGCACTTTTCACCATGTTCTGTTTGGAATTTGGAAAAACAAAAAAAAGTTGTAGCCCTTTGAATTATATTTCCAACCATATATTGTGGGACCCAAATGGAGTTCTAAGAAAAAAGTTATGTGTATTTTACTAGACAGTGCGCAATATGCCTACTCGATTCTTCGTTCGTTCTTAACTATCATTTGTTGATCCCCGAACACGATCCCGACTTAATTATTTGGGCTTTTACACAGACTTCAAAGCTCCAAATCACTTGAATTCATTCCATAACATCTACATAGCTCGGAATCAATCCTACAAGGCATAAAACACACAATTAGTGCAAAACACTAGCGATTAAAGCTCAAACTCAATTAAAGTGTAATAAGCGACTAAAATACGTAATTATAGCCTATCAACTTTTTGAAATTCGGTTTAGATTTCGATTCTGAAATTTTGAGTAGGTCAGTAATGCTAAATGTGACTTGTGTGCAAAATTTGAGGTCAATCGGACGTGATTTGATAGGTTTCGGCATCAAATATAGAAGTTTGAAGTTCTAAAGTTTATTTAGCTTGAATTGGGGTGCGATTCATGATTTCGATATTTTTTTTGGTATGATTTGAGGTCTCGAGCAAGTTCTTGTCATGTTTTGCGATAGGTTGGTGTGATTGGACGGGGTCACGGGGGCCTCGGGGGTGTTTCGGGTGTTAACGAATCATTTTGGGCTACTTCAGATGTTGGTTTTATGATGTCTGGTGTTGTTCTTCGCGTTCTCGGTGAGCCTCTCGCATTCACAAAAAAGGATTTGCTGGTGGGACATTGTTCTTCGCGTTCGGGAAGAGTTTATTGCATTCGCGAAGAAGGAATTTTTGTTGTCCATCGTCCGACTTTAGAAGCTTATATCTTGCAATATATAATGAATTTGGATATGATCCAAAAACGAAAGTTATAGCCCTTAGTGTCTAGTTTGAAGAAAAATAAACCATTTAGCATCTGGATTTGTGTACAAAAAGTTATGGTAGGTACATTACAACTGTCCGGGAAGATGAAGAAGAAATTTGTATTGCACAGGGCTGACTTTGGCAGCTTATATCTCAAAATATATAAGGAATAAAGCAGGAAAGTTGTAGATCCTGGTGTCTAGTTTTCAAAAAGTTAAACCAATTGTCATTTGGAGTTTTGTACAAAAAGTTATAACTATTATACTAGAGGCTGTCTTAGAAGAGTTTGGAAATGGCTTTTAAGAATTTTGTTCATCGCAAACGCAATGGGAGGCCCGCGAACGCAAAGAAGGGTCGCCTGGGCAGTGTATAAGTTTGCAAAAACGGGTTTGACTTATTTCATCTCATTTTCTCCATAGGAGCCGACCTAAGAGCGATTTTTGAGCTCTATCTTCATCATCTATGTCAAGGTAAGTGATTCCCACCTATCGCAAGTTAAATACTTGGATTATATACAGATTTTAACATGGAAATTCATAGAAAATTAGTGGAAATCTAGGGTTTTGGTAGAAAACCTAGAAATTGGTACTTTTGGATTTTGACTACGAATTTGGGCATGGAATTGAGAATAAATTATATATTTGAGTTCGTAATGTTATGGGTAATGTTTATCTTCGAACATTTTCTAAATTCGGGCACGTGGGCCCGAGGGTTGATTTTATCGACTTTTCGAGCGGAGTTGGAAATTATTGTAAATTGGATTATAATAAGTATTGGAGTATATATTTATGGATTTGCACATTTATTGACTAGTTTTTGAGCGTTGGGCATCGGTTTGAGTTGTTGGAAAGGCTTGGGAGCCGGCTATGGAACTTCGGAGCGATTTAAGTCTCTTTTCTAACCTTGTAAGAGGGAATTAACCCCATAGGTGAATTGAGTTAATATGTGCTTCTATTCGTGAGGGCTACGTACGCACGAGGTGACGAGAATCCGTACGTAGCTGCTAATTATGCCTATGTTCGGATAGTTTTAGGTTTACACCATGCCTTGTTGATACCGTTATTTAATTATGTTTATTATTTGCCTTGAAAGGAATTGAGATCGAGTATGCTTATTAAATGCCTTGAAAAGAGTTGAAATTGAGGATTTCTAGACTTGAAAGTTTTCATTTGAATTTCGTATTTTTGAAAAAGAATTGAAGAATATTATAATAACTTAAAAAATCTATGTGCAGCCGCATCAAAAATATATTCTGCGAGCGGGGTAAATTTCCACTACTCACATGGGAGCGGGTTGTTCGCCTCGGCAGGTTAATAGATGCATATATGGTTCGTGCCATTCGACCCTCGGCAATGCACAATTTATATTTATATGTTGGTTTGTGTCATTCGACCCTCAGTAGTGCACAATTTATATTTATATGTTGGATCGGGCCGTACGACCTCGACATGACTTGCGCATGATAACTCTTTGGAACTAATAATAATTGACACTGCTTTATTGGCTTGGGATATAAATTGTTAAATGATGAAAAATGAATTTGGGAATTTCTATTAGTAAAGAGAATTGTTGATTATTTTCGGTTATTGGATTTTCAGCTATGTTGTGTATTCTATGCTTAAACATATCAACATTTTATTGTTAGCCCATAGTAAGTGTCAGAGTCGACCCCTCATCACTACTTCTTCGAGGTTAGACTGGATACTTACTGGGTACGCGTTGATTTACGTACTCATACTACACTTGCTGCACATTTTTGTGCAAGTGCATATATGTCTAGTGGCCTTGTGGGCACAGAGGCGTGGCTGATGCGGGGACTTAGGTGAGTTGCATCCTATGTTATGATCTGCAACCAACAGAGTCTCCTTCAGAGTCATGTATACATTTCCTGTATAATTTGTATTCCGAACAGATATTGTATTTTATCTCACTCCCTAGTTGATGCTCATGCACTTGTGACACCGATTTTTGGGGCATTTATGGGTTGTTCAATATTGTAGTTGTAAAAATATTATCATTTACTCTGTGAATTTTATCACTTATCATTTAATTGAGGTAAATTATGATTTCAAAAATACTAAAATGAGAACCAAGTTAATTATTTATTTTTGGCTTGCTTGACATCGGTGTTTGGCGCCATCACGACCTTTAATGGATTTTGGGTCATGGCACCATCGTCCTCCCCTTCCTTAGTATTTATCCATGAGTTTTTCGGTACTTCTTGTGACAGTGGTGGTTGGAAATTTTGAAGTTGCTATTTTTGGTTGTGCGACCAATTTTTTCACATGTTGTACATAACATACCTTCTCCTTCATAAATCACTACTTGCTTGTGGTCCCCAATTATTACTAATGTTTCCACTAAGGTTTCCAGGGGTACTTGGATACAGATGTGTGCATATCTTCCTCTCAAAGTAGAGGAGGTGCAGGAGTCAATTTTCAGTAATTTTCCCGGTTTCCTACCAACTTTTTCCAGTATCTCTTTGTCGTAAAACTCTATTGGTAGTTGGGGTAGCGGATCCAAATGGATGTGGAAGAGAGAGTAGCTTCTTGCGGTACGAATATTAGTTCCCATTTACGCACTGATAGGAAGTTCCCAGAGACGAACCATGGCCCTAGATATAATGCCTTAGCTATGTTTTCCTCTAGACTAAATTTGACAATGAAAAAATCTCATTCTAGGTCAATCAAGATTAACTATTCATATGGTTTCCATAGGTCAATTAGTTTAGAACGAAGGTAATTGTGTGGAATTCTACGTCCAAAGACCTTTATGATAACAAAGAAGCGTCGTGGAAGATATAGGCGGTTCTTGTCTTCTTGGGAAAGGATGATTGAGCCTGCAATATTTTTTTCCTTATCATCTTTGATGATTGTGGGGGGGATCCTCATCGTAGTATTTCTTTTGGCTAACTGCCTGCTTGTAAGAAGCATTTTCTTGTAGGAGTGTGGTGTTTTTTATTCCACGTCCATTTGGTTATTCTTATCCGCTGATTTTGTTGGTATGATTGGTGATATAGTGGTTGTGTTCATGTATGTATTTCTAAATAAAGGTGAGAGTTTCTCACTCTTTTCATCTCGTTCAGAATTATTATTCACAAAGTCCCTTCTCTATATTCTAGGGTTGGCAAATGGGCTATTTGGGATGTATTTGGGCTGGTCAAGATGGGCTGCCTCATTAAATAGGTCGTTGCTCAATACCGTCCAAAATTCACTTGGGTTAAGATAAGCTGGGTCAAGATGGGCTAAATAGTGGGTTGTAACCCAACCCGCCAAAATTGTCACGACCCAAAATCCATTAAAGGTCGTGACGGCGCCGGACACCACTGTCAGGCCAGCCAACGATAAATTCTTAATTTGGTTCCCGTTCAATATGCTAAAAATCATATTTTCCTTCTATTAACTAGCAAAAGGTGGAATTTACAGAGTAAATAATAACTTTTTAACAATTTTAATACATGACAACCCATAATCACCCCAAAACCCGGTGTCACAAGTGCATGAACATCAACTAAGAATATAAAATAAAATACAACATATGTCCGAAATACAATTTTGGACAGGAGAAATACAAATACTCTGAAGGAGACTCTGTTGACTGGGGTTCGTATTATGGAGTGCATCTCACCTAAGTCTCTGCATGCATACACACCTTTGTTCTCACAAGGCCGCTAAACATAAATGCATCTTCACAAAAATGTGCAGCAAGTGTAGTATGACTACGTAAATCAACGCGTACCCAGTAAGTATCCAGTCTAACCTTGAAGAAGTAGTGATGAGGGGTCGACTCCGACACTCACTATGCTAACAATATAATGTTGATGGTTTAATTAAACATGAATTATATAGAACAGCGGGAGGCTCAATAATCAATAAGTAAGTAAACATTTCTTTTATTATTTAGGAATTCTCCATATCTGGTTGCGTCATTTAACAATTTATATTTCAAGCCAGTGAAGCAACAACAAATATTATGAATTCCAAAGATTTATCATGCACAAATAATTCCAAGATCGTACGGCCCTCTCCAACATGTAAATATAAATTGTGCACTTCCTAGGGTCAAACGGCGCGAACTATAGAAGCATCTATTTAATCTACCTAGGTGTTCACCCCGCTCCACGAAAGAAAAACACATTCAAACAGTCAAATCAAGAATTCATTAAGGAGTAATTATCCAAGGAAATGCATGTTCTCATTTAACGGTCTAGAAAATGAAGTTTAGCCTTTTAAAATTCCTTTACCAAGTTCGATATGATTTAAGCAATTTAAATTAACAATAAGGTTACAAACATCACAAGTATAGCATGATTTGGGTCCTAGACTACCCGGACTTAATCATAATAGTAGCTACGCACGGGCTCTCGTCACCTCGTGCGTACGTAACCCCCACAAATAATAGCACATATTAACTTAATTCACCTATGGAGTTAATTCCCTCTTACAAGGTTAGAAAAGAGACTTACCACGCTCCGAAGTCCCAAAACTGGCTGCAACACCTTTCTAGAAACTCGAACCTATGTCTATCGCTCCCAAAACTAGTCAATAAATGTGCAAATCCATAAATATATGCTCTAATACTTGCAACAAATCAATTTAGACAAGTTTCCAACTCTGCTCGAAAAGTCGATAAAAATCACCCTCAGACCCACGTGCCCGGATTTCGAAATTATTGGAAGATAAACTTTACCTATAACACCACGAACTCATATATATAATTTATTAAAAATTTCATGTCCAATTTCATGGTCAAAATCCAAAAATACAAATTTCTAGGTTTTTCTTCAAAATCCCAAATTTCTACAAATTTTTGCATGCCTAAATTCATGTATAAACCTTGTATATAACTCACAACTAGTATAAATCACTTACCTCATGGTTGATGATGAAAATGGCACTCCAAAACTTCTCCAAAATCGGCTCCCAAGGAAGAAGTGAAGTGAAAATGAGCCAAATCCCTGATTAAAGAGAACACTGCCCAGGCGACCCTTCATCGCGAACGCGGCACCTCTCTCGCGTTCGCGAAGCTTAGAAACCTCACGACCAGGAATCCTTCTTCGCGAACGTGGCAAGCCCATCGCGTTCTCTAAGCACAATCTGCCTCAGCCCCCACTTCCTCTATGTGAACGCGAGATAGGGCCCGCGAACGCGAAGCTTTACCAGCTAGCCCTTCGCGAACGCATCTGCCCACTAGTGAGCACGTAGAACAAAATGCCCCAGACCAACTTCCTTCTTTGCGAACGCAGGAATCCCTTCGCGTTCGCGAAGGACAACACCAGCACCAGCAACAACAGTTCCAAAATAACCCGAAATGATCCGAAACACACCCGAGGCCCCCGGGACCTCGTCCAATCCTACAAACCAGTCCCATACCATAATACGGACTTGCTCGAGGCCTCGAATCACATCAAACAACATCAAAATCATGGATCGCACCCCAATTCAAGCTTAATGGGCTTTAGAACTTCCAACTTCTACATTTGATGTTGAAACCCATCAAATCACTTCCGATTGACCTCAAATTTTGCACACAAGTCACATTCGACATTAAGTACCTACTCCAACTTTTGGAATCAGAATTGAACCCCGATATCAAAAAGTCCACTCCGGGTCAAACTTCTCAAAAATCTTCAAATTTCTAACTTTTGCCAAATGACCCCAAAATAACCTATAGACCTCCAAAGACACTTCCGGACGCGCTCCCAATACAAGAATCATACGGAGCTATTCCCAGTCTCGAAATTTCAAACGGACATATGTTTTATAGAAGTTTGATTGGAAGTGGAATTTTTTATATCGGGGTCGGATTCCGATTCCGGAAGTTAGAGTAGGTCCGTAATGTCGAATGTGACTTATGTGAAAAATTTGAGGTCAATCGGACGTGATTTGATAGGTTTCGGCATCGAATGTAGAAGTTTCAAGTTTTAAAGTTCATTAAGCTTAACTGGGGTGCGATTCACGAATTCGACATTGTTTGATGTGAGTTAAGGCCTCAAGCAAGTTCGTGTTATTTTTTTAGACTTGTATGAGTTTTTGATTGGGGTCCCGGGGGCCTCGGATGTGTTTCGGGTGTGTTTCGGATCATTTTGGGCTACTTTGGATGCTGATTTTTTTATGTCTGGTGTTGTTCTTTGCATTCGCGAGGATCTTCTCGCATTCGCGTGGAAGGATTTGGCTTCTGGGATTTTGTACTTCGCGTTTGTGAAGAAGGAAATCTTTGTTGCATAGGTCTGACTTCGGAGACTCATATCTCCTAATCTATAAAGAATTTAGAGATAATCCAAATGTAACCCTTTTTGTCTAGTTTTCATAAAGATAAACTATTTAGCATTTGAATTTGTGTACAGAAAGTTATGGATGGTATACACTACAGGCTGTCCGGGAAGATGAAGAAGAAATTTGTGTTATAGAGGGATGACTTTGGTAGCTTATATCTCGAAATTTGTAAGGAATTGGGAGATGAACAAAACATAAAAGTTGTAGATCTTGGTGTCTAGTTTCCATATTGTTAAACCATTTGTCATTTCGAGTTTTGTACAAAAAGTTATGACTATTATACCAGAGGCTGTATGGGAAGAGTTTGAAAATGACTTTTGAGAATTTTATTCATCGAGAACGCGATGGGAGGCCCGCGAACACGAAGAAAGGTCGCCTCGGCAGTGTGTAAGTTTGCAAAAACAGGTTTGACTCATTTCATCTCATTTTCTCCATGGGAGCCGACCTATGAACGATATTGGAGCTCCATCTTCATCATCTTTGTCAAGGTAAGTGATTCTCACATATTGCAAGTTAAATATTTGGATTATATAAAAAATTTAGCATGGAAAATTAGGAAAAATTTGGGGTTTTGGTAGAAAACCTAGAAATTAGTATTTTTAGATTTTGACCACGAATTTGGACATGGAATTGAGAATAAATTATATATTTGAGTTCGCGATATTATGGGTAATGTTTATCTACAAAAAAATTCAGAATCCGGACACGTGAGCCCGAGGGTTGATTTTATCGAGTTTACGAGCGGAGTTGGATGTTATTGTAAATTGGATTATAACAAGTATTGGAGTATATATTTATTGTTTTGCACATTTATTGACTAGTTTTGGAGCGTTGAGCATCGGTTTGAGTTGTTGGAAAGGCTTGGGAGCCGGCTATGGAACGTCAGAGCGAGGTAAGTCTCCTTTCTAACCTTGTAAGAGGGAATTAACCACATAGGTGAAATAATTCAATATGGGCTTATATTTGTGGGGGCTACGTACGCACGAGGTGACGAGAGTCCGTGTGTAGCTACTATTATGCTTAAGTCCGAGTAGTTTAGGACCCAAATCATGATATACTTGTGATATGTGCAACCTTATTCTTAATTTAAATTCCTTAAATCATATTGAAGTTGGTAAAGGAATTCTTAAAAGGTTAAACTTCATTTTCTTGACCGTTAAATGAGAATTGACATTTCCTTGGATAATTGCTCCTTAATGAATTTTTGATTTGGTTGTTTGAATGTATTTTTCTTTTGTGGAACGGGCTGAACGCCTCAGCAGGTTAAATAGATGTATTTATGGTTCGTGTCGTTCGACCCTTGACAGTGCACAATTTATATTTATATGTTGGATCGGGTCGTACGACCTCAACATGACTTGCGCATGATAATTCTTTGGAACTAATAATAATTGATATTTCTTTATTGGCTTGAGATATAAATTGTTAAATGAAGAAAATGAATTTGGAAATTTTCATTAGTAAAAAGAATTGTTTATTATTTCAGGTTATTGAATTTTCAACTATGTTTCGTAATCCATGCTTAACAGAATATTGGCATTTTATTTTTGGCCCATAGTAAGTATCGGAGTCGACCCCTCGTTACTACTTCTTCGAGGTTAGGCGGGATACTTACTAGGTACGCGTTGATTTACGTACTCAACTACACTTGTTGTACATTTTGTTGTGCAGTCACATATATATTTAGTGGCCTTGTGGACGCAAAGGCGTGGTTAACGCGGAGACTTAGGTAAGCTGTATTTCATATTACGACCCGCATGCAGCAGAGTCTTCTTTAGAGTATTTATATCTTTCTTTCCTGTCCAAATTTGTACTCCGGACAGATGTTGTATTTTATTTTATTTCCTAGTTGATGTTCATGCACTTATAACTCCGTTTTGGGGTGATTATAAGTTGTTCAGTATTGAAATTGTTAAACATATTATTATTTCTCTGAAATTTCTATCTTCTACTATTTAATTGAAGGAAAATTATGATTTAGAAAATATTAAAATGAGACCTAAACTAAGTATTTAATATTTGCTTGTCTGACAGCGGTCCGGCGCCATCACAACCTTTAAGAAAAATTTGGGTCGTGACACCCCAACCCCACCATAAATGAAAATATTATTTAGAGTACTTTATTTTAATGTTGTAGATATAGTATTGTTCTTTTCATATTTCAACAAAATGAATACTTTCTTTTTATAATGTAGAAAGTTCTTTCATTTCAATAAAATAAATTTTTTTTTTCATGGTGTAGAAATTATATATTCTTTTTCACAAAATAAGTAGTTTCATTTCATGTTGTAGAAAAAGTACTTTTTTTGTTTCAACAAAAAGAGTACTTTCTATTTATGATATAGAAAAAAGTATTTTCTTTTCCACAGTAGTATTTTCTTTTAATGTTGTAGATGGAATATCTTCTTTTTCATTTCGACAAAAAGAAAATTTTCTTTTTATGAAGTAGAAATAGCATTTTCGTTTATTTCAATAAAATAAGTACTTTCTTTTTATAATACTACTCTTAGTGTACGCGTTTTGCGCGTGTCTCTTATATCAATAAATATACTATTTTAAAAATTATATAAATATGATTGAATAATATGTTTGACTTATAAAATAGCCCATTTGCAAAATCATTCTAGCCCAAACCTATTAAAGCTTGGACGCGTTGGGCGAGTCAAATAAATTTGGTTTAATTTTGTCACCCCTGCTAAATTCCATCGCCGGTGTACGCTGCCGCCCCTTAAACCACCTAAAATTGTTTCAAACGTTTTAGTGTCAACTTAATGTTATATTAGTCTTGGCAAAGTAATGCCAAGAGAATGGAGATTGGGGAGAGAGATAAATGAAAAAGATTAAAAACTGACCGGAAAAAATGGAAGCTTTCTGAAAAAAAAATTGCCGGCAGCATGTATTAACTGTCTCTTTGTTATGGAGACAATTGGCATTCTTCTTCAGAATAACATTGTTTGTATTGTGGGTAAAAGATTTGGTTTCCCCAGCAAAAATTTCCAAGATTAAAATCTAAAAGATTATACTAGTTGTTAAAAACTGTTATTAAACTGTGTTCGAAACTAGAAAATGAGAGAAGTAATGAAATGTTTATTCCATAAATGAAACAGAAAATTCCGAGCCCACAAATTTTTTGTGTGTCCTTAAGGAATTTAATCTCCTCACTGTTGTCCAAGGTTATGGATTACTTCCTCCCGTGATAATTAGGAATAACTATTCTGTAATACTGGCAATCGAAATTACAGAACGTCAACGAACTCAATAAACGGAGCAAATCACACTTTACACTTATATTTATTTGAAAAATAATGCAACAATGTAGAAAAGATGAGAGAAATTTTAAAATCTTTATATCTAAAAATTGAGGCCAGGCCTATAAATTTATAGACAAAAGAAGGGTGAGATGAAGATGTGCAATTCAAAAGGTGCCTCTTCCATAACCCATTCATACCCTTTAAAGAAAAATCCAACAATCCCCCACATGAATGGGGAATGGCCATATGTGTAAAACCATGCCTGGAAAACTATGTGATTCGTAAGTAAGGATTAATCGCATCTGGATAAGTAGGTTTCGTTTCGAACTTTCTGTAGTGAACATATGTCGGATATACTCGGTCAATCGGCAGATTTTATATCTTTGAATACTCGAGCTTTGGTTTATATCAAGACAACCATAAGTCACACAATCAACCCTTAACCGTCTTTGATTCTCATTGTTGTGTTCGTTTCAGCCTTGAACACCGTCTGATTTTATAAGTGCATAGAGAGTTTGGCGTTACAGAATTCTCCTTGAAGCGGATAACACTTCATACTTACATAGGTGATTCCTAAACGTGTTATCCCGTAGATACACTATTTGATATACCCCGTATCAAAAACTTAGAAACCATTAAAAAGCCTTAACGCTTTATCCTTGGTATTGAACATTGTCTCATCACGAGAAAAGACTAAAAAAAAAAAATTATTTGACAATGTTGAACCGCCATTAATGACTTTGTTTGAGCTCCTTGAACCTAGATCTTGGGATCTCCAGTCTTCTAGGTAGAGATACCGTCACAGTGACTTGTGCTCGGCCATAGTCTCATTCCCCTCGATGATCTTTCAACTACCTCTCTAGTTAGGCCTTTTGTAAGTGGATCCCACACATTATCGCTTGATTTCACGTAGTCAATTATGATAATTCCCCTATATGATTTTATGGCTTCGTCGCACATGACGAGCTTTCTCGTTATACATAATGCTCCTAAACCTTCCTATTATCGCTTGACTATCGCATTTTATGCATATATGTGCCAATGATTTTGGGCAAAATAAAATATCTTCAAGAAAATTTAGGAGCCATTCAACTTCTTCACCAGCCTTGTTTTAGGCTATAAACTCAGCTTCCATTGTAGAGTGGTCAATGCACGTTTGTTAGGACGATTTCCAAGACATCGCTCCTACACCGACTGTTTAGAATCGGTTGAATAGGTGATCTAATTTGCATCACTATACCACTCTATTATCGCGAGATACTTATTTTAGTGTAAAACATAATTTTGAGTATATTTCAAGACACGTTTCATTTTCATGAAAGTTCATTGCAAATCTTATGTCGTAGACTAATACGTCTTGACATTCTATTGCATATCCGATTGTTGGTCATATTTAGTTTAATAACATTATATTATAACAATAGTTGGAATGGTTGATCTTAGTTGTGGCCACAGCCTTTTAATATATAACATATTTCACAATCACTCCGTCTTTTACTACCATTTGTATGCTATTTATTCATATTCCACAAATAGAATACATGTTTATACGATATGCAAATTATAACACCTTCGTTCATGAAGCAAATCCAACTTGTTATGGATTTTTATCATTTTCATCAGTTGATTCACCATATTATAGACCAACTTATTAATACATCCGTTCATGAACGATCATGTCCATACAAAAATGTACAGACGATCTTTATATGAAAAGTCACAACGAAGTGACATCCTTTTATAAAAAAACTAAACAATACAAATTTCAAGAAAAAAAATAACCTTTCGAGAAAGGCACGAGATCAACTTCCGAATTGGTAATTTCATCAACTAGTTCTCACTAAGATTGAACAACTGATGAATTCACCGACTACCATATCAATATCCACTAAAGATTTGTGGCATCCAAAAAATATATCATTTAATTCTCCTAAATAATATAGACATCAAGTCTATCATTAGCTTTTGTCATGCATAAGCTAAACATCCCCAAATTTTAAATATTTCATATGCCTTCTCTATTATTCGTTATCAACATATCATCCGCATATAAACACACAATGACTACATGACTTTGAGTATACTTAATGTAAACATATTTTTTTACACTCATTAATTTTGAAATCATTTGACAATATTATTAGGCCAAATTTCGCATGTCATTGTTTGTGTGCTTATTTTAGTCCATAACGAGACTTATATGCCTGTACACCTTCTTTTCTTTTTCAGCAACCGCAAACCCTTGGTTGTTCCATGTGGATTTTTTTGTTCTTTCCAAATAACAATTAAAAAAGGTTGTCTTCACATCCATTTGAAGGATTCCAAGACCGTATACCGTAGCCAATTCTAGTAACATTCATATGTACGTAATACTCGTAACCAATGAGTATATGTCAAAATAGTCAAGGCCTTCTCGTTGTCTACACTCTTTGACAACAAGTCTTATACATATCCATAGTGTCATCATCCTTTATTTTCCTATTGAAAATCCGTTTTGAATCCAACTAACTCCCAAGTATGATCATTTAATATTGATTTTATTTCACTATTGACTTCTTCTTTCCGATGAAGATATAACTTCTTTCAAAGTTTGAAGCTCATTTTCCAACAAGAATATCAAAAATCTGATCCAATGGAAGTAGGTGTCCTTTGATGTTTACTACGTGTTAGATTCACCTCATTAGGTATACTTTTTGTTGCTTCTTCTCGCGGTTGCTCAGATATTTTACTAGATGACCCACATTCCTTTTTATACGGATAAATATTCTCAAAGAATTCAGCATTATCTGATTCAATTACGTTATTAATATGAATTTCGGGATTTTCTTATTTATGAACTAGAAAATGATATGCCTTACTATTTGTTGCATATCCTATGAAAACACAATCAAAAAATTTCGGTTCGATCTTTATCCTTTGGGTTTAGGAACTTGCACTTTAGCCAAGCACCCCCACACTTTAAAATATTTAAGTTGGGCTTTCTTCCATTCCATTTTTCATGTGGAATGGATTGTGTCTTGCTATGGGGTACTCGATTGAGTATTCGGTTAGCTGTAAGAATAACTTCCCCCACAGGTTCTAGGGTAAAATAGAACTTATCAACAAGGCATTTATCATCTCCTTTAACGTTCTATTATTTATTTATGCAATTCCATTAGATTGCGGTGACTAAGGTGTTGTCGTTGGATGAATAATACCATATTCCAAATATATTTCTTCAAAAGGAGATTCACATTCACCGCCCCTATTACTTTATAGAGCCAACCACATGGACCCTTGTTTGTATCAAGACAGAGCCAGGATTAATAAACGTTGAAGTTTTTAATCTTCAAACCATGTAATATCTGACCCAACTAGATTTAGTAAACAGTGAAGCTTTTATTCTTCAAATTGAGTAATATATGATACAACCAGATTTAATAGACGATGAAGTTTTTAATCTTCAAATAGAGTAATAAATCGGAGTAAAAATCACTAAAATTTTAATCTCCAAAACAAGTAGAAAGTCACGTAGCTTTAATCTCCGACAAATGTGTAGAAAGTCATGAAGACTCTAATCTCAACGAACGAGAAAAATATTATACAGATTTTAATCTCGAAACAAGAATAGAAAATCACTAAAGATTTTATTCTCCACAACGGCAATAGAAAATCACGAAAATTCAACTTTCGTCTTATCAATGGCATTGATTTGATCACTTTTACATTATCAAAGTCAAAGCCAAAAGCCACTGCCGCAGCCTTTCTTCAATCATGGAATTATGGATCTGATTCAATCCGCCTGATCTTTTATAGCTGTGGCCTATTACTTGCTTTCAACAAACTTGAGAACTCCAATAAGAACTCTATGAAACTTATTGTAAATGGCCGATAGTTTTCAGAGTGGCCTTAATTAATCGACATATATCCTGTACAAATTAGAGCGAACATGTCGTTGAGGCATCAAATTTATTTATAGTGCGCCTGGCGCTAGTCTCATGAACCGCAACAACGCACACTGGCCACCACTGTGATTCATAATTCTCCTTGGTGTAGCCGTGTGTTTTTACTTCACTAAGCACCGCATAGGTGTTGCTACTTCATGTAGCGATCTACTGGATTTGGAACCAATCGACATCGAGATCCAACTTTCACAATGTCGCAAGCGCAATTTCTGTTCCTTTTCTTTTTCTTTTAGAGCAAATGTATCCTTTCTTTAATTCTCAAAACCAAACCTTGAGAAAAAAAGAGAGTGATCAGCCATACTCTTATGGACCAAAACTGGACAAAGCCAATTTCTCTTTATAGCACAGATCTTGGCTAATTCTTTGTCCGTATAAATCTGTGTATTGAGGTGGCGGTGTTGGTCGTGGAGTGCAACTACATCACTGAAGCAGGTTCTATAATTTCTCAAGTTTTTAACAATAAACTTGCATAATTTGATCACACTTTCACTGGTCAACCACCATAGAAGTCACAACATCCTTTAATTGGTCCAAATATCACATTATTTGGCACAAAGCAATACAACTAGTTGCCTTATTTCTATCCAGCACGTCAATGGATTGATAAAGGAAGAATTTCTTAATTCCTTTCCTGTCAATCTGGCGCCCGCTATGGGCCTTCCTCTCACAGTTTTCGTGTATCAGAAAGGAACCATCATCCTTGCTTCTGCGAATCGGTGTTAGTAGTACTAGTTCTACTAACCTTCGAACACAGATGAAAAATTAATAAATTCCTTAAGATTGTTAGTAAACTGTGTTCGAAACTAGAAAATCAGAGAAGTAAGGAAACATTTGTTCCATAAATGAAAACAGAAAATTCCGTGCCCACAAGTTTCTTGTGTGTGCTTAAAGAATTTAATTTCATCACTGTTGCCCTAGATTATGGATTACTTCCTCTCATGATAGAACGGAATAACGATTATGTAATACTGGCAATCGAAATTACAGAACTTCCGCGAACTCAACAAACGGAACAAATCACACTTGACACTTATATTTATTGGAAAAATAATGCAACAATGTAGAAAATACGGGAGAATTTTTTTAATTTTTCATATCTAAAAATTGAGGTCAGTCCTTTAAATTTATAGACAAAAGAAGGATGGAAGAGGTGCATCTAAAAGGTGCCTCTTGCATTTCCCATTCACTCCCTTTAGAGAAAAATCCAACAAAAACCTCCTGATGAAACACTTGGATAAACAACAACAACAACAACAACAAACCCAGTTTGATCCCAACATGTGGTGTCTAGGGAGGGTAGTTTGTACGCAGACCTTACCCTACCTAATGCAGGCAGAGATGTTGTTTACAATAGACCCTAGGCTCAGGAAGGGCAAAGAAAAAGAAAAGAAGAAAAAAAGGAAAAGAAAAAGAAAAGAAGAAAAAAAGGAAAAGAAAAATAAAAGAAAAGAAAAAGAAGAAGAAGAAAGAAAGAAAAAAAATAAAAACTAAATATTAAAAATTAAAAAAATAAAAATAAAGTGTGAAATAATATCCAATACTAGCAACAGGGAATACAATACCTGAGGCGAACAAAACCAAATACCGTAATAAAAATCTAAGAATATGAAGGGAAATGCGTGCTACTAAGCTTATCGGTGAACACTATAAACTACCTACTAACCTTCTACCTTAATCCTCGACCTCCACACCCTCCTATCAAGTGTCATGTCCTCAGTGAGCTGAAGCAGCGCCATGTCCTGCCTAATCACTTCTCCCCAGTACTTCTTAGGCCTACCTCGACCCCTTCTCAAACTCTCCATGGCAAACCTCTCACACATCCTGACAGGGACATCAATGCTTCTTCTCCTAACATGTTCAAACCATCTCAGTCGCGACTCCCGCATCTTGTCCTCCACGGAGGCTACTCCCACTCTGTCCCAGATAGCTTCATTCTTAATCTTATCTCGCCTGGTACACCCACACATCCATCTCAACATCCTCATCTCTGTTACTCTCATCTTCTGCACGTGAAAGTTCTTAACTGGCCAACACTCGACACCATACAATATAGCGGGTCGAACCACCACTCGATAAAACTTACCCTTAAGTCTTAATGGCACATTCCTATCACATAGAACACCGGAAGCGAGCCTCCACTTCATCCACCCCGCTCTGATACGATGTGTGACATCTTCGTCAATCTCCCCGTTACCCTGGATAATAGACCCGAGATACTTAAAACTCGCTCTCTTGGGGATAACTTGAGCATCAAGCTTAACTTCTACGTCCGCATCATGGATCTCACTAAATTTTCACTCCAAGTATTATGTCTTGGTTCTACTCAGTTTGAAACCTTTAGACTCCAAGGTTTGTCTCCAAACCTCCAACCTCGCATTAACTCCGCTATGCGTCTCGTCAATCAACGCTATATCATCGGCAAATAGCATGCACAAGGGCACCTCCCCTTGGATGTGATGCGACAGTACATCCATCGCCAAGGCAAACAAAAATGGGCTAAGAGTCGATCCCTGGTGCAACCCCATCACCACAGGGAAATGGTCTGATTCACCACCCACAGTCCTCACCCGAGTCTTAGAATCATCATACATATCCTTAATCACCCTAATGTACGCTACCGGAATGCCGCTAACCTCCAAACACCTCCATAGGACCTCCTTCAGAACTTTATCGTATGCCTTCTCAAGGTCAATAAACACCATATGAAAATCCTTCTTCCTTTCCCTGTACTGCTCCACTAATCTCCTTACCAGATGGATTGCTTCAGTAGTCGGCCCCAGCATGAATCCAAACTGATTCTCGGGAATAGACACGCACCTCCTCACCCTGGCCTCCACCACTCCCTCCCAAACCTTCATAGTGTGACTCAATATCTTGATATCCCTATAATTGTTACAATTTTGGATATCACCCTTGTTCTTGTAAAAGCGGAACCATCGTACTCCACCTTCATTCTTCGAGCATCTTCTTTGCCTTAAAAATAACATTAAACAGCCTAGTGTGTCATTCCAAACCTGCCTGCCCCGCGCTCTTCCAGAATTCCACCAGGATTTCGTCTGGTCCCGTTGCTCTGCCCCTGCACATCTTACGTATCTCTCCTTCCACCTCATATACCGTAATCCGCCTACAGTACCCAAAATTCCACTGACTCTCGGAGTGCTCCAACTCACCCAGCACAATGCGTCTATCCCTCTCCTCATTCAACAATCTATGGAAGTATGTGTGCCATCTTCTCCTAATGAGTTCCTCGTCCATCAACACTCTACCATCCTCGTCCTTGATGCACTTGATGTGGTCTAAGTCACGGTCTTTCCTCTCCCTCACCTTGGCCAACCGGTACAACCTCTTGTCCCCACCTTTGCCCTCGAGCTCCTCGTACAAACGAGAAAATGCTGCATTTTTAGCCGTCGTAACTGCTAACTTTGCATCTTTCTTTGACTTTATGTAACACTCCCTATAACTCTTTTTATCCTCCTCGTTTGTACTCTCTACTAGCTTCAAATAAGCAGTTTTCTTAGCTTCCACTTTATCTTGAACCTCTCCATTCCACCACTAGTCCCCTTTATTAAAATTGTTAGTTTCTACTTTGTGCTAACCTATTCAACACTTGGGTAGCTTTAACAATCATTAGACAAAAAAATAGTAATTCATGAGGAAGATGTTAGCAACGTTCTCTATTTAATGTGTCATAAAAATGGTCCGTTTAATTTGAACTAGTTGAAACTTCATTTCAACTTAATTATTTGAAATTGTTCATTGTCATAAAGAAACTATTGCCCCTTATACATCTGAACAAGTAACTGTTCTTGATGGAAGAACAATATAAAAGGAGAAACAATGGATTGGGCCCCTAAGCACAGAAAAAACCTTCTTAATTACTACACCATATAATGAGGATTTCTGAAGTGCTTAAAAGACTCACCAGAGGAAAACTTCCGTCGCCGACGAAACCGTAACAATGGCTGGAGGTATGTCCTATATTTATTTCCGTTGCGCACTTCTCTAACAGTTGACATCAGAGCAGTTGATTAGCCTATGCCTTGTTAATTTCGGAATTGGCGACTAATTCAAAAATGACATCTTGTTTTTTAGATTTGTGTTTTTTTAAACTTTTGAAGCAAACTAATGACAGAATACATATGAAAAATATTTTTCTAGCATTCTAGGATTTGAAACGTCGTTTTTGATGTTTGGAATCATGAGATTGAGTAGTGTCTGAAAACGGGCTAAACCGGATTAAAACGACCCGGCTGAAGGTAGAAGATGATAATGTTATTATCGTTCTGTGCATTATTATAAGAAGGAAATAGTTTTCTGATTCTCTAAGGCTTGAAAATGACATGAGTCCATGTTTGCCCCTTTATTTAATATTTTAAAATTTTCTTTTAAAAAAAATTATTGGCTACAGTTGCAGCATTTGATGTCGTCACGTGATGTGCAATTCGAGAAGTTTTAGAAAACTACTCTATGATATTAAATTTAGAAAGTTTTAGTAAAGTTAACTAATTTAAAATGCTTAACGTGTTTGTTGTATAATTCTTGTTGCTTTTTACATACAAACACAAGTACTTTAGCATATGAAACTTAATTATTTCATACGAATACTACAATAAATTTTGAATAAATTTTAGATTTTATATCATGTGATCCATGTAATTTTACTTAATTAAGAGTTAGCCATAGCAACCTTGATTAAGTAGAAATTTTTATTATGTTTGAATCACGTAAGGATATTAAGGATCAACGTCTAAGTGATCTAAAATTTATTTGATTAGAGATTAGCCACAACATTTTTAGTCAAATAAAATATAAGGATAAAGATCACATAATAAAATTTAGACAATAAGCTTGTGATTAATTATGCATAATATAATGACTTAAGAACCTTTATTATATTTCGTGTAATTAATTAGGATAAAATAATAATAAAAAATTTATAATTACCTACAGGGATTATGGATTAGAATTTGATAGTTTTATCAATGGATAGGATGTCATTGCAGTAATAAAATTGATAATTCTATCATAAGGAATGAATCTAATTGAATTAAAAATTTAGCCTACATGCAATTTTTATGTCACTAGATTCAGTTTTAAAATGGTTTCAATTAGTGAATCATGATATATGTTTATTTGCCTCAAATTTATGTTAAGTATGTATATTTTTGCAGTTATGCAACCTGTGAATTTTTCTGATATCTGTGATATTCCCGAATTTAATGGTGAGAATTATAAGATTTGGAAGGAGAGAATTCTTCTTCATTTATGGTGCATGGACATTGATTATGCTATTAGGAAGGACGAACCACATATTACTGAAACCAGCACTCTAGCTGAAATTGCTCTTCATGAACAATGGGAGCGGTCTAACCGTTTGAGCACCATGTTCATCAAGACCAAAATTATTGCTGGTATTCGTGGTTCTATCGAACAGTATACCAATGTCAGGGCATTACTGAAGGCTATTGTTGAACAATTTGAGACTTCAAATAAGGCACTTGCCAGCACCCTAATTATGAAATTCTCATCTATGAAGCTCACTAGTGTGAGAGGTGTGCGTGAACACATCATGAAAATGCGTGACTTTCAAGTAAAAACTCTTGAGATTGAAATGTCTGAAACTTTCCTTGTGCACTATATATTGAACTCTCTTCCACAACAATATGCTCCCTTTAAGATCTCTTATAACACGCATAAGGATAAATGGTCTATTAATGAACTTCTGACCATGTGTGTTCAAGAGGAGAGCCGATTGCTGATGGAAACAAGAGAAAGTGCATTCATGGATACTCAAAGAAAGAGGAATCATCAAGCTAAGAAGAAGGGAAAAGGAAAGATACCCCTTGAAACTGACATCAAGAAAGAATCCTTGTGTTTCTCCTGTAGAAAGAAGGGCCACATGAAGAAGGATTGCGTCAAGTTTCAAAAATGGCTTAAGAAGAAAGGTAATTCCATCTCTCTTGTAACTTATGAAGCTAATATGACTGATGTTAATTATAACACATGGTGGATTGATTCTGGTTCTACAATCCATATTAAAAATTCCTTTTAGGGATTAAGAAACCTGCGGAAGTTAGTGGGAGCTGAGCGAAGCATCTATTCTGAAAACAAAATGCAATCACATGTGGAGACTATTGGGATATGTGTTTTAGTACTTAGTAGTGGTTTCATTTTGGGAAAAGACCTTTTATGTTCTTAGTTTTTCTAGGAATTTAATTTCAGTATCAAGACTTGTACCCTTTGGTTATTCCTTCAACTTTTCAGAAAGTTATATCAATCTACTTTATAAATCTAAAGTTGTCGGTATTGGTACATTGTCTGATGGTCTTTTCTATCTTAATTTACAAAATGATGTCACTTATAATGTTATGCATGTTCAAGCTGGTACTAAAAGATGTGTTATGAATGAAGATTCCTCTACTTTGTGGCACCGGTGATTAGGACACATCTTCATAGATAGATGTAATGACCCAGCCAGTCATTTCGCGTATTAGGACTCTGTTCCCTTAAATGTAACCTTCCATAGCGGCTGCTTGTGCTTTATGACCCGTGGGAGCGGGCGGTTCGGGATTTGGGAATGAATTGGATGGTTTAGGAACACTTGGTTCCTTAAGGTTGGCCTATTTGGCCAAGTTTGACTTCGGTCAACATTTTGAGCAAGCGACCTCGGAATCGAGTTTTGACAGCTCCAGTAGCTCCGTATGATGATTTCGAACTTGGGCGTATGTTCGGATTGAGTTTCTGATGACCCGGGAGCATTTCGGCGCCCGAAATGGAAATCAGGATTTCCTTAAGTTTGGAATTTGGCTTGAAATGGGACTTTATGCTATCGAAGTCCGAACGGAATTCCGGGTTCTTAAGTTTGATTAATTTGGTTTTGGGGTTGAACTTTGAGTTCCGTTGTTGCTTTTCATGTTCCGGAAGTTTGAGCGAGTCTGTATCATGAATACAGACTTGCCGGTGCTTTTGGACGGGGTCCCGGGGGGCTCAGGGGTGTTTTAGACCCCCGGGAGCTAAGTTAGAAAAAACAGAAATTTTTCTGTCTGGTTTCTTTCTCTGCGATCGCAGAAGCAGGGATGCGACTACAGAGAAGTAATTATGCTAGGCCATCCAATGTTCTCTGTGATCGCAGACATCTCTCCACGATCGCATAAGGTCCCCTTCCCAACTCTATGCGAACGCAGACTCACCCCTGCGATCGAACAGGTCACCTACCTACCCCCCTACTGCCTGTTCCTCTCTGCGGTCACAGACCTCACTCCTGCGATCGCATAGGCCCACCTCCCTACCCTCTGTGATCGCAGGCCCCATCTATGCGATCGCATAGTGCTTCCTGGGGGCCAGGGTCACTTGTTCTCCGCGATCGCAAGCCTGATGTCGCGATCGCACTGAAGGTTTTCCTGGGCAGCCTTTAAATGCGCAATTACGGGCTTTCTTCCTCATTTTCCAATTACCAAAATCCATTGAAGCACCTTAGAGCTGGGGGAAGGGCTGTCCAAAGCCACAATCATCTAAGGTGAGTGACGTTTTCTCTAAATTATCAATTTTTTAGGGAATTCGTCCAACTTTGTTCTTAAAAATATCAAAATCATGAAAATTGGTAGGAATTTCTAGGGCTTTAATAATTAGTGAATTATCCCTTTTTTAGCCATGAATTCCTAAATAAATTAGGTAATTACGATCCTTAGACTACGGGTGATTTAATCTTTCAAGAATTTTCAAAATCCGAAAGCATGGGCCCGGGGTCGAAATTTCAAAAATCGCCAAGAATGTTAGATTTTAGGAATTCTTGATAATTCTCCTTCTTGAACCTTGAATTGATTCAATTATGCTATGTTTGGCTAGTTATGAACTGTCAGGAGTAATTTCGGAGTTTCAGGCGCATCTTTTGATCTGGTCCTTGGTCTGAGGAGTTCTTCGTCGAGGTGAGTCTCCTTTCTAACCTTGTAAGAGGGAAATTGTCCCCATAGGTGTGCTATGTTCTATATGTTTGTATTCGGGGACTGCGTGCGTACCTTGTGACGAGATTCCGCACATAGCAACTACTATGGTTATGTCCGGGTAGTTTTAGGATCACAGCATGCCTTGTCTTCTACTTTGAAATGATTTATATGTTATAATTCTTGCTTGGATGTAGCATTGTTTCCTTGGATATTCCATTGATTAAGTGTTTGGAAAGATTTGATATGTGAAGTGAACCTAGTAATTGGTATACGTAGGTTGTCGCTTTGCAAGTTACATTCCGCAAGTGACGTGTAATTCCTTCCACTCTTAGGGGAGCGGGCCATACGCCACGACGAATATATATATATATATATATAGTGCACTCCTGGTTCGGGCCGGTCGATCCCCGGCAGTGCACAGGGACTTACTTGAGAATGCACTCTTGGTACGGGCCGGCGATCCCCGGCAGTGCATGGACGAAGTTACATTTTGATATGATATGATTACACTGATGGACGCACTCTTGGTACGGGCCGGTCGATCCCCGGCAATGCGTAGTTGAGTTATTGGTAAGTATGCACTCTTGGTACGGGCCGGTCGATCTAGTGCATAACTCTTTGGTATGATTACATTATCGGCATGCACTCTTGGTATGGGTCGGTCGATCCCTGGCAGTGCATAGCTATTCTCCCCCTGATTCCAGCCAAATGTTTTACTCTTCGGTGCGCAGGGCTACTTGGTATTGTTCCCGACTTAGGATTTGACGATTGTTTGAGAAAGACTAAAAGGGAAGTTGCTATTGTTTGAGTAATTATTTGAGAACTCTGAGATATTTTCTTTTTATTTGTACCCTGCTACATGTCCACTGCTTTCCCATATATCCTGCTTTACTTTATTACTGCTGGACCTTAGTGAGTATCGAGTCGACCTCTCGTCACTACCTCTTCGAGGTTAGACGGGATACTCACTGGGTACATATTTATATATATGTACTCATGTTGCACTTTTCTTTCTTTCTGCACTTGATTGTGTGGGTCCGGAGGCTGGTCCGTCTGATTATCAGGCCGGTGCTAGATATTGATAGTGTGGTCATACTTCACGGTGAGCTGCTTTCCTGGCGATTTCCTAGCAGCACCCTGGAGTTCTTTTGTTATATCCTCTGTCTATTTCATTCAGGCTGAGACCATGTGTATATTGTAGTCATTGTGTGTTCAGTAGTTGCCCATGACACTCGTGACACTAGTTCCTGGCACACACGCGGTATATATTTTGGGTATTTGGTTGTATATCTATGTATATGTTTTATTTCGGCCTTGTATTTACTGATTTTACCTTCACTCAAGGCTAGTATCAGGTTGGTTGTTTTAAACTGGTAATTATTGACTTGTTTGATCGAATGGAAAGGGTATCACCTAGTGAAGGTTATTTCGGCTTGCCTAACCCCACTGTTGGGCGCCATCGCGACCTCAATTAGGATTTGGGTTGTGACAACGTGATATCAGAGCTCTAGGTTCATGTAGTCTCACGAGTCACGGGCAAACCCAGTAGATTCTTGCGGATCGGTACGGAGACATCTGTACTTATCTTCAGGAGGCTATAGGGTGTTAAGAAACTCCTTTTGTTCATATCCTATCGTGCAGTCGGGGATGTACTCAAACCTGTTCTTCTATTCTCTCACATATGGTCAGGACGCGTGCTTCACATGTTCCTGGTCCGGGGGAGGCTGCTACCCCGGCCGCTCGAGGCCGTGGTAGGGGCAGGGGTAGGGCTCATGTTCGTATGAGGAGGCGAGGGCGTCCCAGAGCTGTACCGGTCGCACCGATTGAGGACCCTTATGTTGAGGATCAGGATGAGCTGCCTCCAGTAGCTCCACCACCAGCTGATTTTATGACGGCGCCGGGCTTCCAGGAGGTCATGGGCCGTATGCTGAGGTTCATGGATACTATGTCACAGGCGGGAGTACTTCCATCAGATCCTGCTGCTTCTCAAGCAGGAGGGGGAGTTCAGACCCCTACCGTTCAGGCTATAGGACCAGCAGCGGCAGTACATCGTACTCCAGATATTCCACTAGTGATCGCGGTTCAACCTGGGGTGACAGTACCAGAGTTCAGGCCAGTCGCAGAGATGGACAAGCAGAAGTTGCTGGGTAGATGGACCCAGCTTCACCCTCCGACCTTCAGGGGTGAGCGGGGAGAGGATGCACAGGAGTTCATCGAGAGGTGCAGGGATAGACTGCACAACATGAAGATACTAGAGTCACATGGGGTAGATTTCACGACCTTCCAGCTTGAGGGCAAAGCTCGCCATTGGTGGCAGTCTTATATACTCAGTAGGCCAGCAGGGTCTCCACCGGTTACTTGGGAGCAGTTTATTAAGTTGTTTTTGGACAGATACATTCCACCATCTGAAAGGGAGGAGCTTCGGGGTCAGTTCGAGAGATTAGAGCAGGGGCAGATGTCTGTGTCATATTATGAGTCCAGGTTCTTAGAGTTGTCTCGCCATGCTCTCATGATATTTCCCACAGATGCTGAGAGGGTTCGACGGTTTGTGGCAGGCTTACACCCGGGTATCAGGACCTCCATGGCAAGGGAGGTAGAGATGGGTACCCCATATCAGCTTGTAGTCGAGATAACTCGACGTATCGAGGGTTACCGTGTGAGGGGCAGGGAGCAGGGTAAGCCAGGTCAGCAGGACCAGAGGGCCACGTTTGCAGGTGATTTCAGGGGTACTTCAGCCAGGGGCAGGGGTCAGTTTGGAGGTGGTCAGTCTAGCAGGCCTTCTTATGCAGCACCTTCCTTACCTCCTAGGGTTTCTCCAGTCAGGCCCCAGTTTAGTGCCATGCCAGAGCGCTCTTATAATCCACCAGCTACCCAGAGTGCACCCAGCAATTATTCCAGCCATCCGAGATCCCCTGGCTCCTATTTTAGTGCCATGCCAGATGATTCTTACCACCCTCCAGCTATTCAGGGTTCTTCTTCCTCGGGGCAGCAGGCTATGGCACGTAGAGGTTGTTTCGAGTGTGGGGAGCTGGACCATATGATCAGGCAGTGTCCCAGATATCGGGGCAAGGCCGTACAGCAGAGTCGCCAGCCTAGGGGTTCAGCACCAGCAGTTCGACCACCTAGGGGTGGAGGTCAGGTTGGCAGGGGTCGTCCTAGAGGGGGAGGCCAGTCAAGAGGGGGTCAGCCAGCTCCATCTCGTCCTGGGGGATCTCATTCATCGGGTGCTTCAGTCAGAGTTTATGCTACTCCATCCAGGGCAGATTCAGTGGCCTCAGACGCGGTGATTACATGTATTATTTCAGTCTGTGGTAGAGAAGCTTCTGTGCTATTTGATCCAGGGTCTACATATTCATATGTTTCGGTGTTATTTTCTCATTCTCTGGATGTTTCTTGTGAGTCCTTGGTTCTCCCTTGTATGTGTCCACTCCTGTGGGCGATTCCATGGAGGTAGACCGGTTTTACCGATCGTGTGTGATCACTTTCTGCGGGTTTGAGACCAGAGCCGACCTGTTATTGCTTGATGTGGTTGATTTCGAGGTTATTTTGGGCATGGATTGGTTATCTCCTTATCATGCTGTATTGGATTGCCATGCCAAGACAGTTACATTAGCCATGCCTGAATTGCCGAGGTTAGAGTGGAGGGGTGCTTCAGTTAGTGCCTTCAGCCGGGTCATTTCCTTCATGAAAGCTCGGCATATGGTCGAGAAAGGGTGCATGTCTAATCTTGCTTATGTGCGGGATACCACCGCCGAGTCTCCTACCATTGATTCAGAGCCGGTCGTTCGGGAGTTTCTGGATGTGTTTCCTTCAGATCTTCCAGGCATGCCTCCAGATCGAGATATAGATTTCTGCATTGACTTGGATCTAGATACTCAGCCTATTTCTATTCCTCCTTATCGCATGGCTCCTAAGGAGCTAAAAGAGTTGAAGGAGTAGCTTGAGGATTTGTTGGCCAAGGGATTTAACAGGCCAAGTGTGTCATCGTGGGGTGCTCCAGTCTTATTTGTAAAGAATAAAGATGGGTCTATGCGGATGTGTATTGACTACCGCCAGCTGAATAAAGTGACCATCAAGAACAAGTATCCTCTGCCGCGTATTGATGATTTGTTTGATCATCTACAGGGTGCTCGTGTGTTCTCTAACATTGATCTGAGGTTAGGCTATCACCAGCTGAAGATTCGGGCTTTTGATGTCCCGAAGACTGCTTTTCACACCAGATATGGCCACTATGAGTTTCTAGTGATGTCCTTTGGCTTGACTAATGCCCCAGCATCCTTTATGGACTTGATGAATAAGGTATTCAAGTCGTACATTGATTCATTCGTGATTGTTTTCATTGAGGATATATTGATCTACTCATGGAGCCCGGGTGAGCACGAGCAGCATTTGCGGGTTGTGCTTCAGACCTTACGAGAACAGAAGCTATATGCTAAGTTCTCCAAGTGTGAGTTCTGGTTGGAATCGGTGGCGTTCTTGGGGCATGTGGTGTCCGGTGAGGGTATCAAGGTTGATCCGCAGAAGATTGAGGCAGTTCAGAGTTGGCCACGTCCTACTTCAGCTTCATAGATCAGGAATTTTTTGGGTTTAGCAGGTTACTACCGTCGGTTCGTGGAGGGATTCTCTTCTATTGCCACCCCATTGACTAGATTGACTCATAAGAATGCTCCATTTCAGTGGTCCGGCAATTGTGAGGCGAGCTTTCAGAGGCTCAAATCAGCATTGACTTCAGCACCAGCGTTATCATTGCCTTCTCAGTCTGGTATATATACAGTGTATTGCGATGCTTCACGCGTCGGGTTGGGATGTGTGTTGATGCAAGATGGTAGAGTTATTGCTTATGCTTCACGGCAGCTGAAGGTCCATGAAAAGAATTACCCTGTGCACGATTTGGAGTTGGCGGCGATTGTTCATGCTTTGAAGATATGGCGGCATTACTTATATGGTGTATCTTGTGACGTCTATACGGACCACCGCAACCTACAGTACCTGCTTAAGCAGGGGGACCTTAATTTGGGGCAGCGAAGGTGGCTTGAGTTATTGAAGGGCTATGATCTCACTATTTTATATCATCCGGGCAAGGCAAATATAGTTGCGGATGCATTGAGCAGGCGGGCAGCTAGCATGGGTAGTTTGGCCTACATTTCAGCTGAGGAGAGGCCTTTAGCCTTGGAAATTCAGTCCTTAGCCAACCATTTGGTAAGATTGGACCTTTCATAGCCTCGTCGAGTTTTAGCTCATGTGGTAGCTCAGTCTTCATTGTTGGGAGAGATCAAGGCTCGATAGTTTGATGATCCACGTCTAGCAGAGCTTCGGGATACGGTGGTCCAGGGCAGGGCCAAGGAGGTTGCTTTAGGCGAGGATGGTATTCTGCGGTTCCAAGGGCGATTGTGTGTTCCTGATATTGATGGCCTGAGGGAAAGGATTCTAGCAGAGGTGCACAGTTCTCGGTACTCTATTCACCCAGGAGTGATGAAGATGTATCGTGATTTTAGGCAGCACTACTGGTGGAGGCGGATGAAGAAGGACATTGTTTAGTATGTGGTCAGGTGTCTTAATTGTCAGTAGGTTAAGTACGAGCATCAGCGGCCAGGAGGCTTGTTTCAGCATATGCCCATTCCTCAGTGGAAATGGGAGCGAATCACTATGGACTTCGTGGTTGGGTTGCCTCGGACTTTGCGGAAGGTTGATGCGGTTTGGGTCATTAGGGATAGATTGACCAAATCGGCACATTTCATTCCTGTGGCTACTACTTATACTACAGAGAGGCTGGCTCAGATTTACCTTCGTGAGATAGTCCGGTTGCATGGTGTACCAGTGTCTATCATTTCAGATCAGGGTCCTCAGTTCACTTCGCACTTCTGGAGAGCTTTACACAGCGAGATGGGTACTCAGATAGACCTCAGTTCAGCATTTCACCCTCAGACTGATAGCCAGTCAGAGCGTACAGTTCATATATTGGAGGATATGCTCAGGGCTTGTGTGATTGATTTTGGAGGTCAGTGGGACCAGTTTTTGCCTTTGGCGGAGTTTGCGTACAATAATAGCTATCAGTCCAGCATCGAGATGGCTCCATTTGAGGCTTTATATGGTCGGCGATGTCGTTCTCCGATTGGGTGGTTTGAGCCTGGTGAGGCCAAGTTATACGGTACAGATCTGGTCAGAGATGCCTTGGAAAAGGTGAAGATTATTCAGGAGAGGCTCCGTACAACACAGTCTAGGTAGAAGAGCTACGCAGATCAGCGGGCGCGTGATGTATCATTCATGGAGGGAGATAAGGTTATGTTGAAGGTTTCGCCGATGAAGGGCACTATGAGATTCGGGAAGAAGGGCAAGCTGAGCCCCAGGTTTATAGGTCCTTTCGAGGTGTTGAAGCGGGTGAGAGAGGTTGCTTATGAGCTTGCTTTGCCTCCAGCCTTATCAGGAGTTCACCCAGTTTTTCATGTTTCCATGTTTCGTAGGTATCATGCCGACTTCTCACACGTGGTTGATTTCAGCACTATCCAGTTAGATGAGAAGTTGGGCTACGAGGAGGAGCCAGTGGCTATTGTTGATAGGCAGGACCGCCAGTTGAGGTCTAAGGCAGTTTCTGCGGTTAAGGTCCAGTGGAGAGGCCAACCAGTTGAGGAGGCGACCTGGGAGTCCGAGCAGGACATGCGGAGCAGATATCCACAGCTATTCAGCACTTCAGGTACGATTCTAGATCTGTTCGAGGACGAACGTGTGTTTAAGAGGGGGAGAATGTAACGACCCAGCCGTTCGTTTCGCGTATTAGGACTCTGTTCCCTTAAATAGAACCTTCCACAGAGGCTGCTCGTGCTTTATGACCCGCAGGAGCGGGCGGTTCGGGATTTGGGAATGAATTGGATGGTTTAGGAACATTTGGTTCCTTAAGGTTGGCCTATTTGGCCAAGTTTGACTTCGGTCAACATTTTGAGAAAACGACCTCGGAATCAAGTTCTGACAGCTCCAGTAGCTCCGTATGATGATTTCGGACTTGGGCGTATGTTCGGCTCGGGTTTCTGGTGACCCAGGAGCATTTCGGCGCCCGAAATGGAAATCAGGATTTCCTTAAGTTTGGAATTTGGCTTGAAACGGGACTTTATGCTATCGAGGTCCGAACAGAGTTCTGTATAGTCATTTATGACTTGTCTGCAAAGTTTGGGGTCATTCCGAGTAGTATAGACCCGTTCGGCGCAATGTAATGAATTCTAGAATTTCAAAGTTCTTAAGTTTGATTAATTTGGTTTTGGGGTTGAATTTTGAGTTCCGTTGTTGTTTTTCATGTTCTGGAAGTTCGAGCGAGTCCGTATCATGAATACAGACTTGCCGGTGCTTTTGGACGGGGTCCTGGGGGGCTCGAGGGTGTTTTAGACCCCCGGGAGCTAAGTTAGAAAAACCAGAAATTTTTCTGTCTGGTTTCCTTCTCTGCGATCGCAGAAGCAGGGATGCGATCGCATAGAAGTAATTATGCTGAGCCATCCAATGTTCTCTGTGATCGCAGACATCTCTTCGCGATCGCATAAGGTCTCCTTCCCAACTCTATGGGAACGCAGACTCACCCCTGCGATCGCACAGGTCACCTACCTACCCCCCCTACTACCTGTTCCTCTCTGCGGTCGCAGACCTCACTCCTGCGATCGCATAGTCCCACCTCCCTACCCTCTGTGATCGCAGGCCCCATCTATGCGATCGCATAGTGCTTCCTGGGGGCTAGAGCCACTTGTTCTCCGCGATCGCAAGCCTGATGCCGCGATCGCATTGAAGGTTTTCCTGGGCAGCCTTTAAATGCCAAATTACGGGCTTTCTTCCTCATTTTCCAATTACCAAACTCCATTGAAGCACCTTAGAGCTGGGGGAAGGGCTGTCCAAAGCCACTATCATCTAAGGTGAGTGACATTTTCTCTAAATTATCAATTTTTCATGGAATTCGTCCAACTTTGTTCTTAAAAATATCAAAATCATGAAAATTGGTAGGAATTTCTAGGGCTTTAACAATTAGTGAATTATCCCCTTTTTAGCCATGAATTCCTAAATAAATTAGGTAATTACGATCCTTAGACTACGGGTGATTTAATCCTTCAAGAATTTTCAAAATCCGAAAGCGTGGGCCCGGGGTCGAAATTTCAAAAATCGCCAAGAATGTTAGATTTTAGGAATTCTTGATAATTCTCCTTCTTGAACCTTGAATTGATTCAATTATGCTATGTTTGGCTAGTTGTGAACCGTCAGGAGTAATTTCGGAGTTTCGGACGCATCTTTTGATCCGGTCCTTGGTCCGAGGAGTGCTTCGTCGAGGTGAGTCTCCTTTCTAACCTTGTAAGAGGTAAATTGTCCCCATAGGTGTGATATGTGCTATATGTTTGTATTCGGGGGCTGCGTGCGTACCTTGTGACGAGAGTCCGCACATAGCAACTACTATGGTTATGTCCGGGTAGTTTTAGGA
>ML282873.1:0-17182 GCA_005239495.1 Nicotiana undulata | reverse complement strand
ATATCATAATATATAAATACTAATTAAGCATAAGCTTAAAAATCGATTTAGCAACTCAATGGTCGCCTAAATACGGAGATATATCCAAAGTTTCAATCTTTCCAGTTCAAAACCCGTAAAAGGGTGCATAGTCCGGGGTTTCATACCCTTAGGATAGGATTTCAAGACATTACTTACCTCAAAACTAGCCCGAAATTATTCCGCAATATTGCCTCTCAATTCAACCTCTGAAGGCTCCAAATCTACAAAGTTCAGATTTTTATCATCAACATATGCTTAAGGAATAAATTCCAATTGAAAAATATCGAATTTAACTCAAAAATCCGAAACCGGTCAAAACCCGACCCCCGGGCCCGCGCTCAGAAACTCAATTTTTTTTACATAAAAGTGTTCTTCATCTTCCCACGAGTCTGTACATATAAAGAACACCAAAATCGGAGTCCGTTTGACCCCTCAAATCGACCCTTGAAGGTCTCATAATCTCATGCCCCAAAATCCTATTTTTCTACTGTTTTTCATGAATTAAAGGCTGGGATTATGATCTATAATCACCCATAAATGAGTTTTAACAATCAAATTACTTACCTCTATGATACCCAATGATTTTCTCCTTCAAAATTCGTCCAAAAAGCTCCTTGTCCGTACACAAATGGTGAAATAAGGGTTTAAGTCGCGGAAGAGATTTTAATTAACTGCCCAGGCTTTTGTTCTCCGCGATCGCAGCCTTGGCCTTGCGATCGCATAGGGTTATGGATTTTGACTTCCGCGATCGCAGCCTTAGGCACGCGATCGCACAGCACTCCTGACCTCCCGACCCCACGCGCCCCAAACGCTCTACGCGATCGCAAGAAACCTCACACGACCGCAATGCCTAACCTGCTCGTCCTCTGTGATCGCAGGCATACTTATGCGATCGTAGAGAGTAAGTCCTGACCCCTCTCAAAATGCTCTATGCGATCGCGACTCCCTTTATGCGATCGCAGAGAGTAAAAATCTGCTGCACTGACACTAGAAAACCAGCAATTGTTCTAAGTCTAAAAAGGCTCGTTAACCACCCGAAATCAATCCCGAGCCCCTTGGGACCCCAACCAAACTTGCCAACATATCCCATAACATCCTTCAAACTTATTTGCACTCTAAAAACATCAAATCTAACATCAAAACACCAAATTCTCACAGGATTCAAGCCTAAGAACTTTGATATTTCTAAAATTCACCAATGATGCCGAAACTATCCAATTCAACTCCGTTTGACCTAAAATTTTGCGGAGAAGTCCAAAATGACATTACGAACCTGTTCCAACTGTCGGAATTCCATTTCGACCCCGATAGCCTATTTTCCACTGCCGACCGGAATCGCCAAAAACTAACTTTCACCAATTCAAGCCTAATTCTACACCGGACATCACAAAATTATTCTGAACACACTCCTAAGTCCCAAATCACCTAACGAAGCTATTCGAGCCGTAAAATTCGCATTCCGAGGTCGTTTACCAATATGTCAACCCTTAGTTGACTTTTTCTCATTTTAAGGCTATTTTTAAGGACTAAGTGCCTCAGTTCTCATTTAACCATTCCGATTTCAAGCCTATCAACTCTAACACATTAATAATAGAATAAACAATCTATAATAAGTCAATAACAACACTTATAATGCAGGTTTCACGTAACGACAGACCGAGTCGTTGCAGCTAATTTCGGATTTTGAGCTAAAATTGTTATTTTTCAATTGGGATTCATGCCTTAAGCATAATTTGATGATAAAAATCTAAACTTGGTAGATTTGGAGCACCCGAAAGTTGATAGGAGAGGCAAGCGGGTTGTAGAGTAGCTTTTCGGGCTAATTTGAGGTAAGTAATGTCTTTAAATCCTGTCATGAGGGTATGAAACCCCGGACCTTTCACCCTTTCACGGATTTTGGAATGCGAAGATTGGAAATTTGGAAATATATCCCTTTTTAGGCAACTATTGAGTTGCAAAACCGATTTTTAAAGCCTATGCTTAATAGTATTGATATATTTTGATATGTTATGGGTTGTAAGCCATGTTTGGGGCCTAGTGCCGATTTGTTTACCCCTTAGGGGCTGTTTTTACTATTTTCCTCACTTGATATGTCATGACTTTCACTCAGCCTTTTCTTGATAATTGTTTTGACACTCAGAGCATTTTGATATTATTTCTTGAAAATGAAACACTGTTTTTGGGTCGAGAACCCAGTATAATTATGGCCCGAGTAGCATGTTGAGAGTGTCTGACTGAGTGAGGTCGCGGGCCAATATGGTGAGGATGTTATGATATAAGAGAGGCCGAGGGCCAATATTGTGAGTGATTTGTTCCATGATGTGGCTTGTTTATAGCGCTTGGGCTGTAGGAGCCCCTCTGGAGTCTGTACACACCCCCAGTGAGCGCAGGTACCTACTGAGTGCTAGTGATGTTGCCTGCGGGGCTGATACTGAGTCACTGTGAGGTTGCCCGCGGGGCTGATACTGAGTGACTGTGAGGTTGCCCGCGAGGCTGATACTGAGTGATGGTGAGGTGCTGAGGGAAATGTTATGAGAGATTATTATGGCCCGAGGGGCAGTTTTAAGATGATTTTACTGAGTTTTTGACTATGATTTACTTCATTTTTCAAACTCATATTACTGAGAGTTTTACTGAACAATATTGGAAAATATATATACTGGTTTCAAAGGATTTTTAAGGAAAATGGTTTTCGAACTTATGTATACTGTATTGAGACTTGATGTATTATTATTTTTGTGGATTGGTGTTTGTGTTGTGTGTTTCATATACTTCAGACTGTGATTTATTTTCATTACTACTGAGTTGGCGTACTCATCATTACTCCTTGCACCCCTGTGTGCAGATCCAGGTACTAGTGTGGAGCAGTAGCCATCCTTGTTCGCTAGCAGCAGCTTTACGGGAATTCGAGGTAGTTGTCCAGCATCCGCAGCTTCTCCATTTCCCTTCCTTTATTAATATTAGTATTTATTTCGTAGACATTGTTTAAGACATTAGCAGAGTTAGTTTTATTTCTTAGATGCTCGTGACCATGTTGACTCCAGTCTTGGGAGGTTTTGTTTAGACTGTTAGATGATTATTGGGGCGTAAAGACTTAATGAAATCATTTATACTCTGTTTGTTGTTTGTTATTGATTTGTGAAATATTATAATAGAACGAATAGGTAGTGATGTGATGGTTGGCTAGCCTAGTTTCACGATAGGCGCCATCACGACATGTTAGTATTTGGGGTCGTGACACTATGGTTTGGATCAAAATCAGAATATCCTAACTCCCAAGATAATAATCATGGGATTAAAATCAGAATTATAACTTGTATAATGTGTCCCACATTTTATATATCAGATAAGTTATACCAAGCTTTGGTATTGTATACCGTCAGAACGGGCATGTCCTTCTTATGACTAATCGAAGTTGGATCATGATAGACCACGGATCGGCCTCGTGTTATATCGAGCCTCAGTGCGAAGTTATATTGCTGAGCCCGTAATTCAAAGACCGATCAAGGTCAAGATCAGCCAAGATCGCGACCAAGCAGAACGGAGATCGAGCGACACCGATGGATGTTTACCTAGTCAAGTAACGGTAAGCCGAAATATCCGTAATCGAACAAGGATCACGACACAAATCTTGGCGCGTTCAAGATGAGGTCGATTAATTAGTCAATGATAGATTTGTTACTGTATTTAGAGTTGTAGCATAAATAGGACTCCCATCTATATAAAGTGGGTCTAATCATTTGTAAAGACATCATATTCACGCAATACATAGCAATACACTACTCTTTTCTTTAAGTTCTCAATACTCTGTTACTCTGCTCATATCTCATTTGCTATTTCATTTGATTCAAGGGTAACTTAGCTCGAGGGCCAAATCTGCACATCTCATTTGGTTTAATTTTATTTTTCTTTATAGTCAATTTCAATATCAATTTGCATATTTTCTCAGTTTGTGCCAAGTAAAATCACGTGTCATTAAAACCACATATAAATTCAATTGTTATCCATTTTTAAGATAAACAGTTTGGCGCCCACTGTGTGGATAAGGATAATAGTGATTGCGTAATACTAACTTTCGTAACACACATTATTTTATACTTGTTCTTGTGAGTATCTTTGATTCCAAGATCAACATGTCAAGCTCTCAAGCAACACCCACACACATAGACAATGGCCTTGGTTTCCACAAAGAAAATGACAACATAGCCACCCCAGGGAACGCAGTACCTCCAGTTGACCTCGATGGAGTCCTGGTCGTAGACCTAATCGACGTCAGTTCCCATGTTTCCATTTATGCAAATTTGGCCGTCGACCCTGAGAGTAGCGTCCACAGAGATGTTCGATCAGTCGATCGGAGCGCATAGGGTGGCGAAGAAGGCGGGATCAGACTTTGAGTGATATTCGAATGTTGCAGGCTCAACAAGCTGTAATAGCACAACTCTAAAATCAGAACCATTCACCGAGCAGGGTCGAGCCCGAGCCATCACATGAAGTTTTTCAGAGGGCTGAATCGATGTCAAGAAGATCAAACAAAAATGAATCAGGGAAATGCTCGGGAAGATGACAAAGCGAGTTGAATCGGGGGAGAAGAAAATTGAAGCAAATGACCAGAAGATGGAAACCTATAACTCCAGGGTTGATCAAAATTTGGGGCACCACCAATTTTGAAGGGTTTGGATTCAAAGAAGTTCGTGTAAATGCCCTGTCCCCAAGCGCGACTCCTAAGCCAATTCCCAAGAAGTTCCGCATGCCAGAAATTCCCAAGTATAATGGAACGAAAGCCCCAATGAGCATGTCACTTCTTACACATGTGCGATTAAGGGAAATGATTTGGAGGACGATGAGATCACATTCGTATTATTGAAGAAATTCTGGGAGACCCTGTCAAAGGGAGCAATGATATGGTACCATAATTTTCCACCCAACTCCATTGATTCTTTTGTCATGCTTATTGATTCCTTCGTTAAAGCACACGCCAGAAAGGTCAAGATGCTCAGAAAGTTTGTGTCTCGGTTCCAAATGGATCTACCACCGGTCGCCGATAATTGGGCCTTTCAAGCCTTCACTCAAGGATTAAACGTACGAAGATTGGTGGCTTCACATCAATTAAAGCAGCACTTGATCGAATACCCAGTTGTTACTTGGGCTGATGTACATAACCGTTATCGGTCAAAGATTAGGGTCGAAGACGACCAGATGGGGACTCCTTCCAAGTCCGTTTGTCCTGTCAGGCCCGCCCACAGAGTCAAAAGGGACATCGACCGGGAACCACGGTCAAACATGGATCGTTACCAACCATATAATGGAGATCAAAGAAACAACGGACCTGGACAAAACCCCATTTGAGGTGAAAGGAGAAATGATCGAGGTTAGATATCTCGAGGGATCATGAGCAAGAATGGTTCCGACATGAATGTCGAGCCCAAAGAAGCACCACAACTGTCAGAATACAACTTCAACATTGATGCATCCGCTATCGTATCAGCCATCGAACATATTAAAGATACTAGATGGCCTCAATCTCTGCAGACCGATCCAGCCTAGAGAAATCACAACCAAATGTGCAAGTACCATGGAACCCATGGCCATAGAATAGAAGATTGCAGACAGCTAAGGGAGGAAGTAGCCCGGTTGCTCAACAAGGGGCACCTTCGGGAATTCTTAAGTGATCGGGCCAAGAATCACTTCATAAATAGAGATTCAAACAGATAGAACGAGCAAGAAGATCCACAACACGTAATTCACATGATTGTTGGAGGGGTCGATATTCCTCAAGGACTAGTATTAAAACGCACCAAAGTGTCGATCATAAGGGAGAAGCGAACTCGGGATTACATGCCATAAGTCACCTTGTCTTTCAATGACGAGGATGCAGAAGGGATCGTGTAACCCCGTAACGACGCTCTGGTAATATATGTACTTATCAATAAGACTCAAGTTAAACGTGTTTTAATTGATCTAGGTAGCTCGGCCAATATCATTCGATCGAGGGTCGTAGAACAACTCGACCTACAGGATCAGGTTGTGCCCGCAGCCCCAGTACTAAACGGCTTCAACATGGCATGTGAAACCACCAAAGGCAAGATAAATTTTCCAATGAACATGGATGGGACCATCCAAGAGACAAAGTTCCATGTGATCGAGGGCGATATGAGGTATAATGCCCTATTCGAGAGGCCGTGGATCCACAACATGAGGGCAGTGCCCTGGACCCTTCACTAGGTTATAAAGTTCCCAACACTGGAAGGAGACAAAATAGTCTACGGGGAATAACCCTCCACCAAGGAAATGTTTGCTGTCAAACTCGCAAAGAAAACATGAGTCCAAATAGCAACCACAAACACCAGCCTCGACCCAATCAGAAAAGCTAGGGACTGACGATGATTATGACAATGGGGTCCATCGTTCCTTCATAGTCCCCGATGATTCCGACGCCACCAAGTCGACGGTCAAAGAGTTGGAACAAATCACATTGATCGAACATCAGCTCGAACGAAAGGTATACCTGGGCACGGGGCTAGCTCCTGAGCTCAGGGGAAAACTTAGTCAATTCTTTAAAACTAACATGAATTGCTTTGCTTGGTACCATCTCAATATGACAGGGATCCCACCAGAAATCACCACTCATAAACTAAGCCTGGATCCAAAGTTTCATCTGGTGAAGCAAAAAAGAAGACCCCAGTTTGAGGTCAAACACGCTTTCATCAAAGATGAGGTAACCAAAATTCTTAAAATAGGATCCATTCGGGAAGTAGAATATCCTGAATGGTTAGCAAACGCAGTAGTAGTCCCTAAGAAGGGAAACAAACTCAGAATGTGTGTATATTACAAATATCTAAATAAGGCATGCCCCAATGATTCTTTTCCTTTGCCTAATATCGATCGCATGATCGATGCCACAACCGGCCATGAGATCCTCAATTTTCTCGATGCCTATTCCGGGTACAACCAAATACAGATAAACCCAGAAGATTAGGAAAAGACCTCGTTCATCACTAATTATGGCACTTACTGCTATAATGTAATGCCATTCGGATAGAAAAATGCTAGTGCAACTTATCAACGCCTAGTAAATCGGATGTTTGAAGAACAAATAGAAAAATCAATGGAGGTTTATATTGATGACATGCTAGTTAAGTCCTTGCGAGCAGAGGACCATTTGAAGCATTTCCAGGAAACTTTCGATATACTGAAGAAATACAACATGAAGCTCAACCCATAATAATGTGCGTTCGGGGTCGACTTTGGCAAGTTTCTCGGTTTCATGGTATCCAACTGAGGAATCAATATCAACCCTGACAAAATCAAAGATATCTAGGACATCACGATAGTAGACAATGTAAAGGTTGTGCAGAGGTTAACAGGGCGAATAGCCGCCTTGGGGCGATTCATATCGAGGTTCGTCGTTGCTTCACACAGCAAGGGAAGACGAACAATTTTACTTGTATTTAGCAGTATCAGAGATAGCGGTAAGTTGAGTCTTCGTCCGAGAAGAACAAGGTACACAATTTCCTATGTATTATGTTAGTCGGACCTTAGGTGAGGCCGAAACTAGGTATCCCCATCTAGAAAAATTGGCGCTCGCTTTGATAAGCACCTCTATGAAACTAAAACCATATTTTCAATGTCATCCCATATGTGTTGTAATAACTTCTCCACTTCAATTATTCTGCATAAACCCGAACTTTCGGTACGGTTGGCCAAATAGGCCATATAAATCAGCAGGTACGATATTGAATATCGACCCCGAACAACTATCAAGTCTCAAATCTTGGCAGCCTTCATGGCTGACTTCACGCCGGCCCTAGAACCCGAGGTTGAAAGAGAACGGTTAGTAAACTCGGGCACATCCTCGGGAATTTGGACCCTCTGGTGCTTCGTATGCAAAAGGGTCCAGACTCGGCATCGTACTGAAACCACCCACAAGTAACGTAGTTAGACAATCTATCATAACTATAAAATTGACTAACAATGAGTCCGAATATGAGGCCATGATTGCAGGTCTCGAATTAGCCAAAGGATTGGGAGATGAGGTGATCGAGGCCAAATGCGACTCCCTCCTCGTGGTGAACCAGGTTAACAGAATCTTTGAAGTTCGAGAAGAACGAATGCAAAGATACCTGGATAAGCTACAGGTAACTCTACAGCGATTCAAGGAATGGACTTTGCAACATGTGCCTCGAGATCAGAATAGTGAGGTCACTGCCCTCCCAAACCTAGGGTCATCGATCGAAGACAACGAACTCAATTCGGGGGCCATCGTACAACTCATGAGATCGGTGGTCGAAGAAGGACACACCGAGATAAAGCTCAATTTATTTTATTTATGATTGATTATTTCTCTAAGTGGGTTGAAGCACAGGCTTTTGAGAAAGTCAAGGAGAAAAAAGTCATAGACTTCATTTGGGATCACATCATATGTCGATTCGATAGGCCTTCCAAATTTGTATGCGATAATGGAAAGCAGTTCATTAGCCGCAAGGTAGCTAAATTTCTCGAGGATCATAAGATCAAAAGTTCCTATTAATACCTTATTATCCCAGCTGGAAAGGACAAGCCGAAATGACCAACAAAACCATCATCCAAAATCTTAATAAGAGACTAACTGACACCAAAGGAAAGTGGAAGGAAATCCTATTCGAGGTTCTTTGGGCATACCGTACAACATCGAAGTCTTACACCGGAGCTACCCCGTTCTCATTAGTTTATGGAGCCGAAGATCTAATAGTGATCGAGGTCGGACAACCTAGTATCAGGTTCCGATATGCAACAGAAGAGTCAAATAACGAGGTCATGAATACGAGCCTAGAATTATTGGATGAAAGACGCGAAGCCGCCCTCGTCCAATTGGCTTCCCAAAAACAACGAATCGAGAGATACTACAATCGAAGAGCCAATATTTGATATTTTAGTGTCGGGGACTTGGTGCTAAGGAAAGTCAACCTCAACACCCAAAATTCGAACGAAGGAAAATTGGGTCCAAACTGGGAAGGATCGTACCAGATTCTTGAGGTCACTAGAAAAGGGTCCTAAAAGCTCGGAACGATGAATGAGGAACAACTGCCGAGCAATTGCAACATATCACACCTAAAACTATATTACTTNCTAAACTGGGAAGGACCATACCAGATTCTTGAGGTCACCGTAAAAGGGTCTTACAAGCTCGGAACGATGAATGGGAAACGACTGCCGAGAAATTGGAACATATCACACCTAAAACGATACTACGGCTAAGGTACGACCCCTTTATATTTTCATTTTTGTTTTAGACTAACACTTGCAGGTGGTCAACAAGAATCGACGGTGGATTTTTCAGTAGACGAAATGAATTCTTCAGGTCTGAAAGTGCGTGTTGCAATCTTTTTCCCTTAGACCGATTTTGTCACAAATGGGTTTTTCGCCGAGGTTTTTAACGAGGCAATAATGAATCGTGCTAACTTAGAATCGAGCCCGATTACGAATCGACATCCAAGGTCAATTCAACAATATTTGAGGTTCCTTTGCAATCAACCTCGAATACTGGGGGTCTACCATCGGGTATACATTATCTTCGAATATCAACTCTAGCGAAGAAACTACTTCATAAAAGGAGGGTCTCGATAGATAGGAATTATTGTAAGGGCCAAACGGTCAGAACGAATCGTTCCCACATAGATTGATCGAGCCCTGACTTAAACATGTACGCATGTATGACTATTTTGATCAAGAATAAAGAGAAGTACTATAATGAGTCTAAGGGAAATACTTAACCAAAACACGAATGATCGCTCCCTCATTCGAGGACTACCGTTCAGCTCAAACAGCCCGAGTTATTGGGCCTCAGGGAGAAAAGACCTAATAGGCAACTCCTCGATCTCTAAAGGCCACGGCCACCCCACTCGGGGACTATTATCTCGGGCAAGCTCGAACAAAATGGGAAAATGATCCCAATGGGCAGATCCCGAATTAAAATTCTACGGCCAATTTAACACGGCTCATAGATGTTCGAGTTTTGTAACGAAATAGGTCTTCTAACAAATGCAAAGTTTGTTCGGACCCTCGAACACTACCTTATTATCTCATGCTAAGGCATTTTAACCTTTGTGATTACAAATTACAAAGCAAAAAAAATAAAAAGTTAAGAGCCGAAAAGGAAAAGAAAGCCTTGTATTTATATAAAATATATCCTTCTTTACAAGGGCCAAATCGGCCAAATCCAAAAAAAAATTACAACGGCCCAGAACGGCCTCCGAAAAAGGACAAAAAAGAACAAAAAAAATACAAAGTCCTAAGAGACTTGGTCTCCGTCAGAGGCAGCATTTCCATCATCGGGATCTTCCCCATCTTCAAATTCATTGAGGCTATCGGAGTCATCCTCGGGGGAAGGCCGGCTTTCGAGTCCGGTTTTCTTCAGCTTGGGCATTCTCTACCTCGGTCACGATGCCAAAATCCTGGGCTTGAGCGTCCTCGAAGGCTTCCCCCGAGCTTGCCACTTTGCATGATCTATCATGCTCCTAGCCTTAGTCTGGATGGACTCGACGTCGATTTTGAATTGAGCCGCCTTTTTCAGCTCTAATACCGGTCGCAGCCTCATCACCGGCGGGACGCGATGAAGAAACATCCTCTTTTTGCGGTACATTATCAGATGTTTTAGCCATTTATGAACAGCAAATAAAATAGCAAGGGTGTTGATCAGAGTTCAAGGAATTTTGTATATGGAAATTGTGAAGTAAGGGGAGTCTTTGAAAGCAAGAGCAGAAAAGGTTTTGATCGTAATAGTTTGAATGAAAGAGGATTGAGGTTTATTATAGGTAGAGGGCGACGGTTAAGAACCGGTAGTGTCCGACTAACGCCTAACAAGCATTTAATACCTTGGTAACTAGACCGATGGGACATTACGCCGTTTATGTCACAGACGAGCTCGTCACTGACATCATCACTTATGGAGATGGAGTTCGAGATGTAATTGTCCTTTCTCGTCATCTTATTTCTAAGAAACGAGGGGACCATCTGTATACAATCAGAACTGGTCTGCCTTTCTTATGACTTATCGAGCTTGGATAGGTCACGGTTTAGCCTCGTGTTATATCGAGCCTCAATACGAAATTAGATTGTTGAACCCTTAATTCAGAGACTGATCAAGGACGAGATCAGCCAAGACCGAGACCAAGCAGAACGGAGATAGAGCGAGATCGATGGACGTTTACCTAGTCAAGTAACGGTAAGCCAAAATATCTAAGGCGAAAATCTTGGCACGTATCCCGTTAATTAGCCAATCATGGGATTTTTTATTCTATTTAGAGTTGTAAAGGGCATCAGATTCACGCAATTCCAAGCAATATACTATCCCTTTCTTTAAGTTCTCAATACTCTGTTCATATCTTATTTTTGCTCATTCCTTTGATTCGAGGGTAGCTTGTCTCGAGGGCCAAAATTGTGAATATCATTTGGTTTGCTTTTATTTTTCTTTATAGTCAATTTCAATATCAATATACATATTTTCTCAATTTGTACCAAGTGAAATCATGTGTCCTTAAAACCAAATATAAATTCAATTGTTATCCGTTTTTAGAGTATATTAAGTTTTGAATTCCCTTGACACAGCTTAAAAGAGTAGCTTAGTGATCAAGGGGGTCCAAACCCTTTGTAAGGTTATAGATTCCATAACTACAATCTTTTTTAACATTATTTTTTTTGAACTCCTTCGCGGAGATCATGCCTCCGCCACTGTGTTCACGATGTTCCGGGGAAGAAGAAACTGGAGCATTAATAAAGCTGACTATGAAGAAAAGAAGAGGAGATGCGCCATGATAGAGGAAAATATACTCAATTAATTAGATTTAAGCTTGAGACGCTAATAATTAATTGATGTAAATCTAATATTTAGCTAGTCCATGTCCACTTTATAAGAACTAAAACGGAATCAGTAACAGTAACATATGATTCAGATCAAAGTTTATGGACAATTATGAAATTAAAGTCAATTTTGGAGCTTATCTATTCTAGTGACAAATGTCCAATTTGAAAAAGTATGGTCGGCCACCATATTGAGTATCTGGATTTTAGCTGGTTGCGCGTTCAATTTTTCCAGGAGTTAGTGAAATTATATGTTTGCATGGTGTACCGTCGAGTCTTCTGTGGCTACAACTGGGTTATATCAGGGGCGGAGCTAGCATGCGAGACACGGGTTCGGCCAACTCAGTAAATTTGGTTCAAAAACCCAGTAACTTAAACAGACTATTATCCTTCAAATTTTGGCTCTGCCTCTAAGTTATATATGGACTTCAATTTCAAATTCATAGACACCTTTGAAAGTAAGCTCCATGGATAAGATGACACCTTCCATAGACAACGCTAGTTTTATTTGGGCCAAAGACCACCTATTGGTATTTGGACAGGTTGCAGCCCAGCCGTTTGAATATATAGGCCTGAAAGTTACTCCCGAACCAGAGGTGAAAATATGTGACAACTGTTAAAGTGAGGAGAACAAGTCTTATAAGTTCATCGTATTATTAATTTTTTCTTTCGGTTAGACCAAATATTCAGGTATTTCAGAGTTCAAGCACAGGTTTATAGCTGGTAATATCAGAAGAAACAATTTTAATTGCTAATATTTAGTGCCTCGTCTATGCTAATAGCATACTTAGTACTCTACTAGTATTTGGTGACATGTATGAACTACATATAAAAATGAGAAAATGCATTGTTATTTATTTTTTTGTCACGGGAAAGTTTGAAGTCCCGAATATCAGAAATGTTTCGTCATTGAAAAACATATGAAGAAGTCAATTTTGATGCCGTCAAATGGTAAGACATTGGTCGGATGGAAGTACGTTAAAGAAATTTGAAAAGTTGTTGAACATCATATTTGCAATGTGATCAATTGTTGCTTTGGTTTTTAGTAGAATGCAATGATAATTTGGACTAATTGTAATAGTACATTGTCATTGTTGGTACTCAAGTATGCAACTAAAATGCGAAAGACTTAAATAGAAGAGTATATCCGTGTACACACACACACCAACATTGTTATTTGTTTAATAATTTAAAAAATATCTGCTTGACTTAAATCTGTGATTCTTTTGGATGACGCAAAATATCTAAAATATTATATGTCATTTTATAAGAATTCCATGTTTGTATTTCAAATGCAAGATATACGTGGACCCCACATTCCTCTAACCACAACTTTCCTTTAAATAAACTATGCATGTGTTGATTAGACTGTTTGTGCAGTGCAAGTGCTTTTTTTCTCATTTTGGAAAATTATCAATTTTGTTTTATTCAAATAGAAGTCTCCATAGAGAAATTAAAATTAATTTTTAAATAATATAGCAACAAAAGAAGTATCGATATTTACAAGATTTTCATATTTACCCATATTATCTTAAAGCAATTTGAAAATAAAAATTAAATGATTTTCATCAATCCATACTATTTGAAGGCAATTTCAATCTAAATATTTTCATACTCAAAAGTAAATTTAAAAAATATAGCTTGTTAAACCTCAAAAATTAATTAACTAAACACCAACAAACAACAATTTCAATAAAATTATAATATTGTGCTTGTATACCGGTCTTTCCTCATCTAGTTATCGATAAAGGAAGAACTACTTTGCAGGACAGAATTTATTGTTAAGTGTCTGTTCAATTTGATACCTGAGATTAGGGATGTTTATAAAAATCCGAAAAACCGAATTAAGCCGACCAAAAAAATTGGTACTTTTTAGGTTTGGTTTGTTTTGAATTTTAAAAACAGATCAAATTTAGATTGGTTTTGGTTTGAAAATAACTGAAAAAACCGAACCAAACTGACGATAATAGTAGCTATTTAAATTTATTATTACACTTGTATATATGTATATTTTTATATAAAATTCTATCGTTTGTATTTTTAGTCTAGTTCTTTTCTATTATAATAATCTAATTATTTGCCTTTTCATTCTAGTTTGATTGGTAGTTTTCCTTTGTTAAGTACAAGAATTTATTTCATGTTAAAAATAATCGATTTTAATTGAGTACTTAAATTATTCATCACTATTTGATTCAATTATCATTAATATATCTTGGTAAATGATAGATTCTCTAAGGTCAACTGGTTTGATAGTGTTACGTTGAAAATGTATATGTGTTTGGTAGTGTATGTCTTATATTTAAGGAAAAACCGATAAACAACAAAAAAAAAAACGAAAAACCGACAAAAACTGAATCGACAAAAAACCGACTAAATTGGTTTAGTTTGGTTTCAATATTTAAAAAACCGACTTACTTAATTTGGTTTCTTTTTAGAAAAAAACCGACTCAAACCAAACCATCAACACAAATTACCATTATCTTGAAAGAAGTGGAGCATATTGAAGTGTTATGAGCTAGTTGAATTAATATATGCAAGTAATCAACGTTGTCTTGTTTTCAATTTACAACTTCTGAGAGGCTGTATTCATATTAGCAGAAACAAGTGGACAAAGAGTGTAGGGAGTATCTCCGGGGAGGGTCAGCAGAGAAGAAAAAATGTTGCTTGGAAAAGGGTGTGTGTTCCATAGTTGGAATGTAGCTTATGTGGGGAGAGGATTTGTTATGGATTAAATAGATACATGGTCTTTGTATGAAAATAAATACTGATATATAATTAGCGAAAATTCTGCCTCCGCCACTACGCATACAGTAATGGATGACACAAGATATTGTGATCTATGCGATGCGTTATTTAAGGAGACACGCTACTCTGAATGTAGCAGGATTAAGAAAGAAGTAGATGTAGTTTTTTTTTAAATCAAAAATTGAGTAATTAGCTTCTAAGTAGCCAAATTGGTTTCTTACGATGCTCCATAGATGTATTATTTTGTTTTTGTTAATGATAATTTTTACAGTTAATACAAATATATATACTGGTTGTAGACTTTTTTTATTTCTATTTTTTGAGTTGTAGAACTTTCTTGATTAGTATAAAAAGAGTTTGTATCCAGAAAGAAAAATAAACATGAAGTAGACTTTACATTGCATTATTAATAAAAGGAGAAAAAATCAATGAACCAGACAGCAAAATCATCGAGGCCCTGAAATCTCTTGAACATAATACATCGAGCTACTTCTGTTGCTATTTCAACCTATAAAACCAGTTAGTGTGCTCCGTGGAGCAAAAACAACAAACAAAATAATAATTTAATCTATTGTTTAGTTGTAAAACGGTGCAGTAGAATTTGTTACATGATTTATAGACAAGCGAACTGATTTGATTCAAAACTGATAAATAAACTAGATTAAAAATAAGACTTAGTATTAAAATCAAAGAAATGACAGACTTGGCTCCGGAGCGTTGCTTTCAAGGACAGAAGTAAGAACAATATTAAACAACAAATACAATTATTTTATTTAGTTTGAGAATAGAATGTAGCATAAGTATTTGCCAAGAATTTCGTGTCCCTAAAATGGCCGGGGAAACTACTATTTATAGCTATACCTAAAAAAACAAGATCTTAAGATCAAACCCCTCTTAAATGACAATAAAGAGATATATGAACTTGAAAAGCAAAAATTAATGTGGACTAGTTCTTTCTTTGTATGTGTTCATTTGTCTACTTGGAGATCGGATAAAAAGCATGATTATGCGTAATGTTTGACATTCATCTTGGGACTAGTTTTTAAATTTCTAACTCAAGTACGTTTTCTTCAAATGATTGCTTTAGAGCACATTTGACCAAACAAATTAAAAAGATGGAACAAAAAGAAAAAAGAAAGTCTCCATGTAGTAAAAGAAAGGATGGTAATTAATTGTCAACAAATGATTGTTCATGTTTTAAGTTAATGAATGTGAACTGCAAACTCATTGCTTTAGAATAGGAAAATGTGACAGCTAAGAAATTTTATTTTATTTTATTTAATCATTCGATATTCAAAAATTATTTACTCAATTAGGAGCCTGTTTGGTTAAGAGCCCGTTTGGTCAAACTGTCAAAATTTACTTATTTTGAAAAAGTACTTTTAAAGAATAACAATTTGTGTTTGATCAATTCATTTGAAATACTTTTTGCAATATTTCATAAGCAAATTGTGTTTGACTATCTTTTCAAAAAGTACTTTTGAATGTCAAATTACTAAAAAAGACATTGAAAGTATTATTTAATAGAGAGAAATAAATTTAAATATTTATTATAAAGTATTTAATTAATGTTGTTTTTACTTGATAAAATATAAAACATAAATTATTAATATACATTAAATCTTTTTTACCAGTATAAATATGATTATCCAAAATAATAATAATGGGTATTTGAACTTACTTACTTTACATGATGATTTAAATATATTGAAATACATTATTCAGTATAAATTGAAAATCTGATACATAAATTATTATATAAAAGAAGAGATTTATTTATAGTAGAGAGAGTATTCAAAGAGGAAGAGGAGAAGGAGAATAAAAATATTATAAAATAAAAAAGAGAAAAAAAGGATGATAGAAACAAAAAGGAAAAGGTTAAATTAACAAGGATAATTTGAAAACTATAAATTTACAGTGAGGATATTATTATCTTTAAAAAAATTAATTTTCTGCTTCTGCTTTTTGGAAGAAGCTAGAATTTGTAGCTTCTTCCTAAAAGCAGAAAGATTGTTTTTGTGCTGAAAGACACTTTTTTATCTTGGCCAAACACCTCAAAATTCTAAAAAAAAGTACTTTTTTGACCAAAAAATACTTTTAGCCTTAGAGAAACTTGGCCAAACAGACTCTAAGCTAGCGTTTGGCCATAGATTCCCAAATTTATTTTGAAAAATCTGATTTGGGTTAAGGTTGGTTTGAAGATGAAAATGTATTTGGACATACGTTTTCAAAACATATTTCACAACTTTATTTTGGAAAAACAAGTATAAAATTCCCAAATTTTGGGATTTTGGCCCAAAATCAGCAATTGGGGTGATTTTGGGATTTGAAGTTCGGGATTTGAAGTTCGGGATTTGGGATTTTGCCAAAATGTGGGCAAAATTTATGACCAAACATGAGTTTGCCACATAAATCCCAAATTTATTTTGGCCAAACGAATCCTAAATTGTAGAAAAATACTTGTTTTGAAAAATACTTTGTTTAAAAATACTTTTGGAGGGTAGGCTTTCGTGTTTGACCAATTGATCACGCTCAACTGTGTCTAATAAAAGACTAAGCGGGCGTTGCAAATATAATCCGG
>ML282872.1:0-23424 GCA_005239495.1 Nicotiana undulata | reverse complement strand
GTTATGAATTGAACTTTTTGTGTATGAATTGAAATTTTAGGATATGAATTGAACATTTAGGATATGATGTGAACCTTTAGGATGTTGAATTAATTAACTAAAAATGATTAGGATATGAATTAACTAAATTAATTTGTTCTTGTTTTATTTGTATAGATGGAACATCGTACTTGGATGTACAATAGGAATTATCCTAATCGGCGGGGATTGCGGGAGGAATTTATAGAAGGGGTTGATGAGTTTGTTAGACATGTAATGAAACTTCCACCATACCAAAGTGAAGGATTAATTAGGTGCCCTTGTGTTAGGTGCGACTGTATGAGGTTTGAAAAATCGGAGGAAGTTAAACTTCATCTTTATAGGAAGGGGTTTATAGCGAATTACTTTGTGTGGACTAATCATGGAGAGGTCGATGGTAGTAATGGGAGATTTCATAACATGGTTGCGGGTGAAAGTAATAGGTCGGTGGAGAATACAAATCATGATTCTAGAATGCATGATATGGTTGCGGATGCTTTTGGGATGCAATTTGGGAGTGAGCCCACTGAAAATGTTGAACAAACCCCTAATGATGACGCAAAACGTTTTTATAAACAGTTAGAGGAATCTAGTCGTCCATTAAAGGAAGGAAGTCCGCACTATGAGTTATCTGTTGCAGTTAGATTACTAAGTATAAAATCTGATTGGAATATTTCTCAAGCATCCATGGACTCTTTCATTGACCTTATGAGTGAACTAGTTGACCCTGATATCAACTTACCTGGTGAGAGATTGGTTTCTAAGTTTGGACTTTCGTCAATGAGAATTGATTGTTGTGAAGGTGGTTGCATGTTATATTATAAAGATGATGCAGATTTAAACAGTTGTAAATTTTTCCACAAGCCTCGTTTCAAGAGGCTTTCCAACGGGAATATGGTCGCTATCAAGGCGATGCATTATTTACCTCTTATACCTAGGTTAAAGAGGTTATAGGCATCGAACAATTTTGTNCTGTGTGCGGATGGCTTCGCGCCTTTTTCTGTATCTGCGACACCATATTCATGTTGGCCTGTCTTTCTTACACCTTATAATCTACCACCCGAGTTGTGCATGTGTTACGACCCCAAATCCTAATAGGCCGTGATGGCGCCTATCGTGGAACTAGGCTAGCCAACAATCAATTTACTACGCATTTGTTCGATTATAACAGTGCACAATATAACAATAAACAACAGTCATAATAAAGAAATAAATTATATAAGTCTAACGCCCCCAACCATGAACTATACAACTCTAAACAACCTCCCAGAACTAGAGTCAATAGTTATGAGCATCTAAGAATGAATAAGCCTAACTCTACTAAAAACTATAATATATGTCTCTGAATCAATTGATAAAAATATAATAAGGAACGTAAGTGGAGAAGCTGTGGACGCTGGACAGCTACCTAGAAATCCTGCGAAATCCGCTAACGAACAAGCAAAAACTGCTACTGCTCAAGACCGTCACATGAATCTTTGCACAGAGGCACAGTGAGTCTTTATTAGTAGGCCAACTCAGTAGTAATGAAAAGAAATCATAGTCTGAGAAATATAAAGCACACAAACAGATACACCATTTCACAACAACCATCAAATATCAAGTCACAAAGTAGTATTCAGCAATTTCAAAAGTTCGTAATCAGTTTTCAGAAAACCTTTGAGAACAAGTAAATATTGATATATCTCAGTGAAAGCCTCAGTAAAACTCAGTTTGAAAACGAAGTAAATCATAGTTCAAAAACATAGTAAAATCATTATGAAACTGCCCCTCAGGCCAAAATCATTTATCGGAACAGATGCCCTCAGGCATTCCCTCAATCACTCAGTATAAATCATCACTCAGTATCAGCCTCGCGGGAAATCATCATCACTCAATCGGTACCGGCGCTCACTGGGGGGGTGTTACAGACTCCCGAGGGGCTCCTACAGCCCAAACGCAATAATAACATAAGGCCTGGAAGCTTTCTCACCTCTCTCATAAGGCCTGAAAGCCTTCGCACCTCTCTCATAAGGCCTGGAAGCCTCCTTACCTCTCTCATAAGGCCTGGAAGCCTCCTCACAATATAGGCCTGAAGCCTCACTCACTCGGACACTCTCAATTTGCCCTTAGGCCATAAACATACNCTACAGCCCAAGCGCAATAATAACATAAGGCCTAGAAGCCTTCTCACCTCTCTCATAAGGCTTGAAAGCCTTCTCACCTCTCTCATAAGGCCCGGAAGCCTCCTCGCCTCTATCATAAGGCTTGGAAGCCTTCTCACAATATAGGCCTGAAGCCTCACTCAGTCAGACACTCTCAATTTTCCCTTAGGCCATAAACATACCGGGTTCTCGACCCAAAACGGTGTTCATTTTTCAAAAAATAGTATCAAAATACTCTGAGTGTCAAAACAATTTATCAGGAAAAGACTGAGTGTAAAATCATAACATATCAGTGAGAAAAATATAGTAAACACAACCCCCAAGGGTAAACAGATCGGCACTAGGCCCCAACTATGGCTTACAGCCCAAAACATATCATAATATATAAATACTAATTAAGCAAAGGCTTAAAAATCGGTTTCACAACTCAATAGTTGCCTAAGTAGGGAATATATTTCCCAAGTTTCAATCTTTGTATTCCAAACCCCATGAAGCGTGCATAGTCCGAGGTTTCATACCCTCAGGACAGGATTTCAAGACATTACTTACCTCAAAACTAGCCCGGAATCATTCCGCAATGCTCTTGCCTGTCGAATCAACCTCTGAAGGCTCCAAATCTACCAAGTTCAGATTTTTATCACCAATAAATTCTTAAGGAACGAATTCCAATTGAAAAATATCGAATTTAACTAAAAATCCAAAACCCGTCAAAACCCGACCCAGGCCCGCATTCTGAAACTCAGAAATTTTTATACAAGAGTGTTCTTCGTCCTCTCATGAGTCCGTACACATAAAGAACACAAAAATCGGAGTTCGTTTGACCCCTCAAATCGACCCCTAAAAGTCTCATAATCTCAAGCCCTAAAACCCCAATTTATCTACTGATTTTCCATGAATTTACATTGGTTTTATGATCTAAAACACCCATAATCGAGTTTTAATGACTAGAACACTTAACTCTATGAAGAATAAGAATTTCACTCTTCAAAATCGCCCCCAAGAGCTCTTTTCCGTACAACAATGGTGTAAAAAGGGGTTTAGGTCGCGGAGGAAATATTTAAATACTGCCCAGTTATTTTGCTCTCCGCGATCGCGGTCAACGCCCCGCGATCTCACAGTGTTCCTCACTTTGACCTCCGCGATTACAGCTCAAGGCACGCGATCGCACAGTGCATTCCACTCCCCCACGCATCTGGCTCGTATGCGATCGCACTAAGCCCTACGCAATCACACTGCTTGGGCTCCCCCTACTCTGAGATCGCACTTCTCCCCCCGCTATCGCACAAAGTAATTTGTGCTTGCCCAACATAACTCACCGTGATCGCATCATTTCCTCTGCGATCGCAGCGAATAAAATTGTTGTGTGCAAAAACCAGAAAAACAACAGTGTTTTTAAGTCCAAATGAGTCCATTAATCACCCGAAAATCAGTCTCGAGCCTCTGGAGACCCCAATCAAACTTACCAACATATCCCATAACATCATTCAAACTTAGTTGCACTCTCAAAACACCAAAACTAACATCAAAACACCAAATTTACATCGGATTCAAGCCTAAGAACTTTGATATTTCTAAAATCCACTAATGATGCCAAACTATCCAAATCAGCTCCGATTGACCTAAAATTTTGCAGACACATCCAAAATGACATTACCAACCTGTTCCAACTATCAGAATTCCATTCCGACCCTGATAGCCTATTTTCCATCGCCGACCAGAAATCACCAAAAACTAACTTTCGTCAATTCAAGCCTAATTCTACGTAGCACATCACAAAATTATTCCGGACACACTCCTAAGTCCCAAATCACCCAACGAAGCTATTCGAGCCCTAAAATCCGCATTCCGAGGTCGTTTACCAATAAGTCAACTCTTAGTTGAGTTTTTTCTCATTTTAAGGCTATTCTTAAGGACTAAGTCACTGAATTCTCATTTAACCATTCTGATTTCAAGCCTATCAACTCTAACACATCAATAATAGAATAACCAATCCTTGACAAGTCAATAACAACAATTATAATGCAAGTTTTACGTAACGACATACCGGGTCGTTACATTCTCCCTCACTTAAACTTACGTTCGTCCTCGAACATTCCCAGAGTTGTTCCAAAAACCACCAAAATTGTCGTGTAACTTACCATGCACATATTCAGAGATTATTTCACGTCACCCTGGCCCATATAGGTCTAAAAGCACAACACAGTTGAAATTGTGAAGTCCAATCTTGACCCCTTAACCTTAGAACTAAATTTCCACTTCTGAAATGATTTAGAAGTTCTAATCCCACAACTATAAGCTAAAATAGCCTTAACACGATGTATCAAGCCATATCCGCAACACAAGATGAAATCACATAATATACCGCATGACTCAACACTCATAGCGATGACTCCTAATCCCAATCGCTGCTCATAACAACCGAACACCGGTAAATAACCTGTTATCAAATAAAGCCTTGCTTTAACACCTTCATATGGTGCCGATGATAAAAGAAACACGTAGAAACCAACAACCATTCGCCCGCTCAACATCAATACCATCCAGAGACATAACTTGTTCTACTCGTGCACTCAATCACAACATCCTAAGAGCTCAATTAATAAAATAGAGAAGACTCACACGAGAGTACTATCCTATCATTATTCTTGCCATTACCACATCATGCTAAAAGCCTGATACACATCGTGAAACCATATCACACAATTCCTACACCAAGGATCATCCCTCTGCTTAACTCTGCTACAAAGCGTGATCCCATCCAGCCGCTAGAACACATGAAATACTCCAAGCCACCCTGCTCAAAATCCATAACCATGCAAAATTCGACATCAATTACTCAAAGTGCATTGCCATAACCACGGGGAAATCAGACGATACCATGCCACCCAAACAAGAAAGAACATAACCAATACGTCTCAATCCTGCAACACCCATACTGCCCTACCAATAACTCTAAGTCAACTCTGGTTATCCATAACAGGAAGATAACTCTCCGAACGTTCATAACGACTGAATCATGACATATAATAACACCTGACTAGCTTCGCTCGCATCCTCGTAGTTCACAACTACAATGTTCATGACAACTCCCAGTCTCAAAAGTCCATGAGGCACACCAATTACTATATCTGATCCCAATTCCACCACTCGAATATATAACATGTCTCTAATACTCAATCATTCCACGGGGATACTCCTATAATTCTTCGGTGCTACCAACAAACTTTAATATCGGCAGTCGATCCAACAAGAGAGCGTTGTAACACCAATGAAGCACCCTCATTCAAAAACATTTCCTTAAACACATTGTCCTTTATGAATGTATACTCTCATCCAGCCACCAAATAGTGGTATCCTTTACCAAATCATCTAAAACTGCCAGTTCTGACCTTCTTTCAGAACTGAACCGTGACCTCACATACACCACTCTCCACTATGCACAAAATACCGCATACGCTATGCAATCCTATGATACATAGGAAAGCTTCATGCTCCCTTCCTAGCCACAAACAACTACGTACCCAACTAGCCAAGAACTTTCCATTGATTCCATTTAGAAGCAAAATCACTACACATCCCATGGCCCTCACGCTAGTAGAAATGTACATCCCTAACCGTGGTAGAAACCATCAAGTACTCCCGAATCACACTTGTGCAACACCAAACCGCCAGGACTGAATCCTTCTAACTCAACCAAGCTACGCATGCCACCTAATTCCAAGAGAATTGCTAAAAAACACCGGTAACAACTCACTACCTTATAAACACCCAAAGAACTAACCATATCCCTTATCATGCCGATCCGACCTACTACCAAGTTGTCCTATTTATCCAAGTTCCTTCTGACTTACTTTCGAATTGATACCTCTTCTTGCCATAATACCGCAATTCTCAATCCCGATTCACCGCACGAAACCCGAGTATAAAAATATACCATATAAGGCTCGTAAGCCGCTGAATACTCCCTCAACTATCCCAAAATGCACCACATTAAAAATACTTACCCTGAAGAGACTTCCTGCGAATTTAAAGTCATTGCCTTCACTTTCGTGATACTGATGGATGGAATCCATGATAATGTAAATACACCACAAGCCTTGACACCTTCCCCGTAAATCTCAGTTCTAGCCCTTCTCGCGCCTTGAAGATCCTCAATCGCTCCATATAACCTTGAATCCGTCTGAACCATTCTCGAACGTCATTTGCTCTACGCAATTTCAATTACACTAACCAAGTAAACAGAACGACCTGACCTCGCTTGCAAACCACATACTAAGAAAGTAATCCACACCGTTGAAGCAATAAACACACTCATACATTGCACACTCTACACTAACCAGTACAACTCTATCATTCAATGGGTTCCACTATCCGTAAAGTACATTACAACTTGTATCGAAGAAATTTCCATCACTTGAGTTATTCCCAGACTCTACCTGTGTAGGTCATAACTGATTCACCAATATACCTCGCACCAAAACCAGTACAACACATAATCGTGTAATCAACTTATCATTAACGGACTCCCCCACTTAGCTCAAAGCCAAGGATCAACACAAACAATAACTTACGATGCCCACACATTATCACCGCCACCGTACTGTGGTGAGGTTCAACTAAATCCACCATAAGCTTATATGACTCAAACCATCTAACACTCAACTCAAATGCAAATCTCGCATCCACCATTGTGATGGTCATGCCAACTCCCACAAGCGATCTAAACTCAGATTACAACATACATCATCTACTGGTAGAAATGAACTTACCACAGATAAACATAAAGGTCACACACCTCAAGACAACCCGCAAGAAATGCCCCTGCCTGCTTAACCTCAAAATGATATCTCCCTATACACTTTCAAAAATCGTAGCTATCACGCAATCACTATACCTTGCTACATTAGAACACAACCACTACCTGCCCTCGAGACATCCCATTAAGTGGTATAAGAACCTGAAGTTGATGGCAACACTAACACTAGGGCTATGGTCAAGGAATTTTTAAGCTTGTGGAAGCTCTACTCAAACTCGTCTGACCACATAGATACCTTCACTGGACACCGCGTGTCCCAAGAATACTATTGAACTGAGCCAACAATTCACACTAGGAGAACTTCACACAAGGCTTCTCCTACCTATATCCTTGTAATACCATCATCAAATGCCGAGTATGCTATCCGTGGCTACGAGAGTATGCCATGATGTCATCCATGAACACAATAACAAAGGAGGTATAAAACGACTGCATGCACCGTCAACCAATTACATAAACGCTAATGGGGCATTGGTCAGCCTAAAAGACATCACACGAACTTAGAACATAACAGGAAAACCCACTTCACTCCACAACTAAACTACCCAAGAGGTCCTTTAATACTCATAACTCGAATCCATATTCTAACTCAATACAGAAGTCAAATAATCAATGGTTTTTTCCATATCTCCCGCCAAATAATTTTGGTCACAATCAAACAACCTGAATTGATCTAACTATCCGATCACACTTACCATGTATTCACCTAGTAACAAAGTTCCATCAATAAGGACACAAACGGACATATAAGTCCCCCAACACATGTGCTCACCCAAATGAAATCTCAACACTCAAGCCACAGAATAAATCTGGCCTCATGTCCTTCCGACTGGCCCATTATTAACATGTTAAAAATCACATCTCACCCATGGAAGTCACAAGTCACCGACGCATAACTAATACCAAGCGCTCGCGTGCGCATTCGAATGCATGAAAGGAATTCAAAGAGTTACGCTTTTGGCTGAAGAAATGGATTTGCACGATAAGAATTCCAGAATGTGGAATGTTTCCTAAGGGTTCTGCAGCCTCTCGAAGATAAGTACAGACGTATCCGTATCGATCCGCAAGACTCTACTAAACCTGCTCATGACCGTTGAGTCTTATGTAACCTAGAGCTCTGATACCAACTTGTCATGACCCTAAATCCTAACAGGCCGTGATAACGCCTATCGTGGAACTAGGCTAGAGAACCATAAATTTAGCATTTGTTCGATTATAACAGTGCACAATATAATAATAAACAACAGTCGTAATAAAGAAATAAATTATATAAGTCTAATGCCCCCAACCATGAACTAAATAACTCTAAACAACCTCCCAGAATTGGAGTCCATAGTCATGAGCATCTAAGAATAAATAAGCCTAACTTTGCTAAAAACTATAATAAATGTCTCTGAATCAATTGATAAAATCATAATAAGGAAGGGAAATGGATAAGCTGTAGACGCTGGACAGCTACATCGAAATCCTGCAAAATCCGCTAACGAACAAGCAAAAATAGCTACTGCTCAATACCGTCACCTGAATCTGTGCCCAGAGGCACATGGAGTCATTATGAGTACGCCTACTAAGTAGTAATGAAAAGAAATCACAGTCTGATAAATATAAAGCACACAAACAGATACACCATTTCACAACAACCAGTAAAACATCAGGTCACCAAGTAGTATTCAACAATATCAATAGTTCGTAATCAGTTTCTAGAAAACCTTTGAGAACAAGTAAACATCGATATATCTCAGTGAAATCCTCAGTAAAACTCAGTTTGAAAACAAAGTAAATCATAGTTCGAAAACATAGTAAAATCATTATGAAACCGCCCCTCAGGCCAAAATAATTTATCGGAACAGATGCCCTCAGGCATTCCCTCAATCACTCAGTATCAGCCCTGCGGGCAATCATAAAAACTCAATCGGTACCGGCGCTCACTGGGGGTGTGTTACGGACTCCGGAGGGGTTCCTACAGCCCAAGCGCAATAATAACATAAGGCCTGGAAGCTTTCTCACCTCTCTCATAAGGCCTGGAAGCCTTCTCACCTCTCTCATAAGGCTTGGAAGCCTTCTCACCTCTCTCAATAGGCCTGTAAGCCTCCTTACCTCTCTCATAAGGCCTGGAAGCCTCCTCACAATATAGGCCTGAAGCCTCACTCAGTCGGACACTCTCGATTTGCCTTTAGGCCATAAACATACCGGGTTCTCAAACCAAAACAATGTTCATTTTTCAATAAATAGTATCATGTCAAAACAATTTATCAGGAAAAGACTGTGTGTAAAATCATAACATATCAGTGAGGAAAATATAGTAAACACAACCCCCAATGGGTAAACAAATTGGCACTAGGCCCCAACCATGGCTTACAACCCAAAACATATCATAATATATACATACTAATTAAGCAAAGGCTTAAAAATCGGTTTTGCAACTCAATAGTTGCCTAAGTAGGGAATATATTTCCCAACTTTCAATCTTTATATTACAAAACCGGTGAAGGGTGCGTAGTCCGGGGTTTCATACCCTCAAAATAGGATTTCAAGACATTACTTACCTCAAAACTAGCCCGGAATTATTCCGCAATGCGCTTGCCTCTCGAATCAACCTCCGGAGGCTCCAAATCTACCAAGTTCAGATTTTTATCATCAATATATGCTTAAGGAACGAATTCCAATTGAAAAATATCGAATTTAACTCAAAAATCCGAAATAGTTCAAAACCCGACCCCCAGGCCCGCATCCCGAAACTCATAATTTTTTATACAAAGTGTTCTTCGTCCTCTCACGAGTCTGTACATATAAAGAACACCTAAATCGGAGTTCGTTTGACCTTTTAAATCGACCCCTAAAGGTCTCATAATCTCAAGCCCTAAAACCCCAATTTTCCTACTGATTTTCCATGAATATACATAGGTTTTATGCTCTATAATTACCTATAATCGAGTTTTAATGACTAGAACTCTTACCTCTATGAAGAACAAGAGTTTTCCTCTTAAAAATTGCCCCCAAGAGCTCTTTTCCGTACAACAATGGTGTAAAAAGAGGTTTAGGTCGCGGAGGAAATATTTAAATACTGCCCAGTTATTTTTCTCTCCGCGATCGCGGTCAACGCCCCGCGATCACACAGTGTTCCTCACTTTGACCTCCGCGATCGCGCAGTGCTTTCCACTCCCTCATGCTTGGGATCGCACTGCTTGGGATCCCCCTACTCTACGATCGCACTTCTCCCCCCGCGATTGCACATAGTAATTTGTGCCTGCCCAACATAACTCACCGCGATCGCATCATTTCCTTCGCAATCGCAGTGAATAAATTTACTGTGTGCAAAAACCAGAAAACCAGCAGTGTTTTTAAGTCCAAATGAGTCGGTTAATCACCCGAAAATCAATCCTGAGCCCCTCGGGACCCCAATAAAACTTACCAACATATCCCATAACATCATTCAAACTTAGTTGCACTCTCAATACACCAAAACTAACATCAAAACACCAAATTTACATCGGATTCAAGCCTAAGAACTTTGATATTTCTAAAATCCACCAATGATGCCGAAACTATCCAAATCAACCCCGATTGACCTGAAAGTTTGAAGACACATCCAAAATGATATTACCAACCTGTTCCAACTGTCGGAATTCCATTCTGACCCCGATAGCCTATTTTCCACTACCGACCGAAAATCACCAAAAACTAAATTTCGCCAATTCAAGCCTAATTCTATGCCGGACATCACAAAATTATTTCGGACACACTCCTAAGTCCCAAATCACCCAACAAAGCTATTCGAGCCCTAAAATCCGCATTCCAAAGCCGTTCACAAATAATTCAACTCTTAGTTGATTATTTTCTCATTTTAAGGCTAATCTCAAGGACTAAGTGGCTGAATTCTCATTTAACCATTCCGATTTCAAGCCTATCAACTCTAACACATCAATAATAGAATAACTATTACATGACAAGTCAATAACAGCAATTATAAATCAAGTTCTACGTAACGACTAACTGGGTCGTTATAGTGTTCTCATGTTAAAATAGGAAACTTAAATTTCATATTGTGAAATGTTTTTACTTAGCACAATACTATAAATCCGAGAAAAAGCGACCTGCTAAAGCGACCAAAGTTGGTCGCTTAACAGTGAAATAGCGACCAACAAGCGTCCAAAAAAGCTTGGTCGCTTTTTCAATGGTCCCTTTTTGTTAGAGACCATGTTTGGTCGCTAAATAGCGATCAACTTTGGTCCCTAAGGTGAAATGACCAAATATAACGGGTATCAACAAAAGCGAGCAACATTGGTCGATGTAATATTTTAATAATATAAAATTAGCGAGCAAAGTTGGTCGCTAAATTTAAATTACGTTATTATTTATTTATTTATTATATAAAATATAGCGACCAACTTTGGTCTGTAAAATAAATTTAATTTATAAAAATCTGGACAATAGCGACCAAAGTTGGTCGCTTATGTATAATTTTTTTTAATCCATAGCGACCAGAATTGGTCGCTAATCATAACAATTTGAATTTTTTAAAAAAATTGTAGAAAAGATGTTTTTTTTAAGAAAATAGCGACCAAAGTTGGTCACTATTCTTGAAATCTGGGTTCAGTAGCGACCAACTTTGGTCGCTATATCCCAGGAATTTTTTTTAATAGAATAGTGACCAAAGTTGGTCGCTTTTCTGGGTATTATTTTGGCTGAAACTGCCTATTTTGGCAGCTACATGTCACGACCCCAAATCCTAACAGGACGTGATGGCGCCTATCGTGGAACTAGGCTAGCCAACCATCACATTACTACACTTTTGTTCAATTTTAACAGTTCACAATATAAAAATAAGCATGCAACCATGGAGTAAACAATGAAATTAATATCTTAGCGTTCCCATATTAGCCTACACAACCTCCCAAGAACTGGAGTCAATAGTCATGAGCATCTAAGAATAAATAAATCTAACTATACTAAAACTATAATATATGTCTCTGAATCAAATTCTATGACTAAATGAGGAAGGAAAATGGAGAAGCTGTGGACGCTGGACAGCTACCTCGAAATCCCGTGAAATGTTGTTATCGAACCTGCGTCAGATACTGCTGCAAGCTAGTACCTAGTTCTGTGCACAGAGGCATAGGGAGTCTTTATGAGTACGCCAACTCAGTAGTAATGAAAATAAATCACAGTTTGAGTAATATAAACACACAGAACAGGTACACAACTTCACAAAAAAGCCAGTAACACCAAGTCACCATGTAGTATTCATCAAATAATAAGTTCGAAATCAGTTTCCAGAAATTCCTTGAAACCAACTGCAATATCAGTATGTCTCAATAAAATTCTCAGTAACACCAGTTTGAAAACGAAGTAATTCATAGTTTGAAAACTCAGTAAAAATCTTCATACACTGCTCCTCGGGCCATAATCATTTCTCGTAACAATTTCTTTTAGTATCAGCCCATCAGGCAACCTCACAATCACTCTGCCCATCAGGCATCCTCACCATCACTCATCATAAGCCCCGCGGGCATACTCAATCGGTACCGGCGCTCATTGGAGATGTGTTACAGACTCCGCAGGGGCTCCCACAGCCCAAGCGCTATAATAAGCCACAATATGGCATAAAGCACACAGAATATAGGCCCACAACCTCACTCATATCATATCATCCTCACAACATAGGCCAGCAGCCTCACTCATATCATAACATCCTCACAATATAGGCCAGCAGCCTCACTCAGTCAAACACTGTCAATTTTCCCTTCAGGCCATAATGTACCGGGTTCTCGACCCAGAAACAGTGTTTCATTTTCAAGAAGTAGTATCAAAATACTCTGAGTGTCAAAACAATTTCACAGAAAAGACTGAGTGAAAAATCATAACATATCAATGAGGAAAATATAGTAAACACAACCCTAAAAGGGTAAACAAGTCGGCACTAGGCCCCAAACATGGCTTACAGCCCAATTCATATCATAATAAAATAATACTACTTTAAGAATAGGCTTATAAATCGGTTTCGCAACTCAATAGTTGCCTAAATAGGAAAGATGTTTCCAAAGTTTCCACCTTTTCGTTTCAAAATCCGTGAAAGGGTGCATAGTCCGGGGTTTCATACCCTCAGGACAGAATTTTAAGACATTACTTACCTCAAAACTAGCCCAGAATTATTACGCAATGCATTTCCCTCTCAAATCAACCTCTGAAGGCTCCAAATCTACCAGGTTTGAATTTTTATCATCAATATGTGCTTAAGGAAAAATTTCCAATCGAAAGATATCAAATTTAACCCAAAAATCCGAAACCGGTCAAAACTTGACCCCAGGGCCCACGTCCTGAAACTCAGAACTTTTTATACAAACGTGTTCTTCGTCCTCTCACGAGTCCGTACATATAAAGAACACAAACATCGGAGTTCGTTTGACCCCTCAAATCGACCCTAAAACCCAATTTTTCTAAAACCCTAAATTTTTCTACTGAAAACCCTAAATCTCAAGCCCTAAAACCCAATTTTTCTAGTGATTTTCCATGAATGTACATTGGTTTTATTCTCTATAATCACCCATAATCGAGTTTTAATGACTAGAACACTTACCTCTATGAAGAACAATAATTTACCTCTTCAAAATCGCCCCCAAGAGCTCTTTTTCGTACAACAATGGTGTAAAAAGGGGTTTAAGTCGCGGAGGAAATATTTAAATACTGCCCAGTGATTTACTCTCCGCGATCGCGGTCAAATCCACACGATAGCACAGTTTTCTCCTTTTTTACCTCCGCGATCGCAGCTCAAAGCATGCGATCACCCAGTGGTTTTTGCCAGCCAACCCCCAACGCGCCCAATACCCTATGCGATCGCACAGGGCCCTCTCCCCCTTCTATGCGATCGCAGCCCGTTGTACGCGATCGCATAGCACAAACGAAACTTCCCCCAAATTAACTCACTGCGATCGCATCCCTTCCCCCGCGATCGCAGTGAACAAAACTGCTGTGCACAAAAACAAGAAACCAGCATTTGATCTAAGTCAAAAAATGCCTGTTAATCACCCGAAATCAATCCCGAGCCCCTCGGGAACCAAACCAAATATACTAACACGTCACATAACATCATTCAAACTTAGTTGCACTCTAAAAACACAAAAACTAACATCAAAACACCAAATTGTACATCGGATTCAAGCATAAGAACTTCAAAAATTCTAAAATCCACCAATGACGCTGAAACTATCCAAAACAACTCCGATTGACCTCAAATTTTGCGGGCAAGTCCAAAATGACATTACGAACCTGTTCCAACTATCGAAATTCCATTTCGACCCCGGTAGCCTATTTTCCACTGCCGTCCGGAAATTGCCAAAAATTAACTTTTGCCAATTCAAGCCTAATTCAACACCGGAGATCACAAAAATTATTCTGAACACACTCCTAAGTCCCAAATCACCTAACGAAGCTATCCGAGCCGTACAATCCACAAGCGTTTACCAATAATTCAACTCTCAGTTGACTTTTCCCATTGTAAGGCTATTTTTAAAGGCTAATTGACTGAACTCTCACTACAACCATTCTGATTTAAAGCCTATCAACTCTAATACATCAAGTACAGTATAATCAATCTATAACAAGTCAATAGCAACAATTATAATGCAAGTTTTTACGTAACGACGAACCGGGTCATTACATTCTCCCCCACTTAAACATACGTTCGTCCTCGAACGTGCCTAGAGTTGTTCCAAAAACCACCAAAATTATCGTGTAACCTACCATGCACATATTCGGAGATTATTTCACGTCACCCTGACCCATATAGGTCTAATTGCACAACACAGTTGAAATTTAGAAGTCCAATCTCGACCCCTAAACCTTAGAAATAAATTTCCACTTCTGAAATGATTTACAAGTTCTAATCCCACAACTATAATCTGAAACAGTCTGAACACGCTGTATCAAGCCATATCCGCAACACAAGATGAAATCACATAATATACCGCATGACTCAACACTCATAGCGGTGACTACTAATCCCGATTGCTGCTCATAACAACCCAACACCGGTAAATAACCTCTTATCAAACAAAGCCTTACTTTAACACCTTGAAATGGTGTCGATGATGAAAGAAACACGTAGAAACCAGCAACCATTCGCCCGCTCAACATCAATACCATCCATAGCCATAACTTGTGCAACCCGTGCACTCAATAACAACATCATAAGAGCTCAATTCATAAAATAGAGAAGACTTACACGAGAGGACTATCCTGTCATTACTCTTGCCATTACCACATCATGCAAAAAGCCTGTTACACATTGTGAAACCCTATCACACAGTTCTTACACGAAGGATCATCCCTCTACTTAACTCTGCTACTAAGCGTGATCCCATCCAACCATTGGACAACATGAAATACTCCAAGCCACCCTGCTCAAAATAAATAACCATGTGAAATTCGACATCAATTACTCGAGGTGCATTGCCATAAACACGGGGGAAATCATACGATACCATGCTACCTGAACCAGAAGGAACATAACCAACACGTCTCAATCCTGCAACACCTAATTACTTACCTTACTCATATCTCGCTATAAAGACCCGATAGAACTACACCCTATGCACATACATAAACAATGATCACAACTCCTCGAAACACCTAAAGGTAACTCCTAGATCACTCCAAAACACAAACAAGCTCAATGACAATCGAATGGCACATCTCTCAACAATAGAAATTTGGAGTTAACAACTCCGACTTGGTGCAAAACACACACCTATACTGGCCTACCAATAACTCTAAGCCAACTATGGTCACCCACAACAGGTAGATAACTCTCTGAAAGTTCATAACGACTGAATCATGGCATATACCAACACTTGACTAGCTTTACTCGCATCCTCATAGTTCACAACTACAAAAATAATCTGTTTAGGAGAACTCTCAGTCTCGTAGTACATGAAGTGCACAAATCACCATATCAAATCCCAATTCCACCACTCGAATATATATATAACATGCCCCAAATACTCAATCATTCCAGGAGGTATACCCCCCAGAAAAAGAGCACTGAAATACCAATGAAGTACCCTTAGCTCAACACATTGTCATTTCGGAATGTATACCCTCATCAAGTCGCCCAATAGTGATATAATCTACCTAGTCATCTAAAGCTGCTGAGGCTATCTAAGAATCTCACATATGCAAATTCTGAACTCTACACGACATATCGCATACGCCATGCAATCCTATGATAAATATAAGAACTTTGTTCTCCTTTCCGATCCACAAACAACTACGTACCCAACTAGCCAAGAACTTTCCATAGATCCCATTTAGAAGCGAAATCACTATACATCACACGACCCTCACGCAAGTAGAAAATATACATCTCTAATTGTGGTAGAAATCACCAAGAACTCCTGAATCACATTTGTACAACACCAACCTCTTAGGACTAAATCCTTCTAACTCAACCAAGCTACACATGCCACAAAATTCCAAGAGAATTGCTAAGAAAATGCCAGTAACAACTCATTGCCTTATAAACACCAAAAGAACTAACCATATCCCTTATCATGCTGATCCGACGTTCTACCAAGTTGTCCTATTTATCCAAGTTTGTTCTGAATTACCTTTGAATTGATGCTTCTTCTTGCCATAATATCCCAATTCTCAATCCCGACTCATCGCACGAAACCCGAGCATAAGAATATACCGTCTAAGGATCATAAGCCGTTGAACACTACCCCAATTATCCCCAAATGCACCACATTAGAAATACTTACCCAGAAGAGACTTCCTGCAAATTTAAAGTCATTACCTTCACTTTCCTGATACTGATGGATAGAATCCATGATAATGCAAATACACCACAAGCCTTGACACCTCCCCCGTAAATCTCAGTTCTAGCCCTTCTCACACCTTGAAGACTTCCAAGTTATTTATAACCTTGAACCATCCAAACCATTCTCGAGAGTCACCCACTCTGCGCAATTCTCCATTAAACTGATCAAGTAACAGAACGACATGACCCCGCTTGAAATCCACATACTAGGAAAGTAATCCCACACCTTTGGAGCAACAAGCACACTCATAAATTGAACGCTCTACACTTACCAGTACAACTCCATCATTCAATGAATTCCACTACCCATAAAGTACATTACAACTTGTATCGAAGAAAATTCCATCACTTGAGTCATTCCTAGACTCCACCTCTGCAAGTCATAACTGATTCACCAACATACCTCGAATCGAAACCAATACGACACATAATCGTGTAATCAACTTATCATTAGCGAACTCCCCCACTTGGCTCAAATCCAAGGATCAAGACAAACAATAAATTACGATTCCCACACATTATCATTGCCACCATACTGTGGTGAGGTTCCACTAAATCCTCCATAAGCTTATATGACCTAGACCATCTAACCCTCAACTCGTATGCAATACTCGCATCCACCATTGTAATGATCATGACAACTCCCACAAGCGGTCTAAACTCAAATTACAACATACATCATCTACTGGAGAAAAGAACTTGCTACAGATAAACATAAGGGTCACACACGTAAAGACAACTCGCAGGGGATACCCCAACCTGCTTAATCTCAAAATGTTATCTCCCTATACACTTCCAAAAATCATAGCTATCATGCAATCACTATACCTTCCTGCATTAGAACACAACCACTGCCTGCCCCCAACACATCCCATTAAGCGGTATAAGAACCTGAAGTTGATGGCAACGCTAACACTGGAGCTCTGGTCAAGGAATTCTTAAGCTTCTGGAAGCTCTACTCACACTCGTCTGACCACATAGATACCTTCACTGGACACCGCGTGTCCCGAGAGGGCGACTGAACTGAGCCAAAAATTCACACTTGGATAACTTCGCACAAAGCTTCTCCTCCTTATATCCTTGTGATACCATCATCAAATGCCGAGTATGCTATCCCTGGCTACGAGAGTACGCCATGATGTCATCCATGAACACAATAACAAAGGAGTTATAACACGACTGCATGCACCGTCAATCAAATACATGAACGCTGTTGGGGCATTGGTCAGCCTAAAAGACATAACAGGAACTCAGAATATAACAGGAAAACCCACTTCACTCCACAACTAACTACATGAGAGGTCCTTCACTACTCATAACTCGAACTCATATTATAACTCAATATAGAAGGAAAATAATCAATGGTTCTTGCCACATCTCCCGCCATTCATTTTGTCACAATCAAACAACCTGAACACATCTAACTGTTAAGCACACTCACCACGTAGTCATCTAGTCACAAGGTTTCATCAATAAGGACACCACGGACATATAAGTCCCCCAACACATGTGCTCACACAAATGAAATCTCAGTACTCAAGCCACCTGCAAAATCCGGCCTCAAGTCCTTCGGACTGGGCCATTATTAACATGTTAAAAATCACATCTCACCCATGAAAGTCACAAGCCGCCAATGCAAAACTGATACCAAGCGCTCGCGTGCGCATTCAAATACATGAAAGAAATTCAAAGAGTTACGCTTTTGGCTGAATAAATGGATTCGCACGATAAGAATTCAAGAATATGGAATGTTTCCTAATGGTTATCCAGCCTCTTGAAGATAAGTACAGACGTCTCCGTACCGATATGCAAGACTCTACTAAACCTGCTCATGATCGTTGAGTCCTATGTAACCTAGTGCTCTGATACCAACTTGTCACGACCCCAAATCCTAACAGACCGTGATGGCGCCTATCGTGAAACTAGGCTAGCCAACCATCACATCACTACGATTTTGTTCAATTTTAACAGTTCACAAAATAACAATAAGCATGCAACCATGGCATAAACAATGAAATTAATGTCTTAGCGTTCCCATATTAGCCTTCACAACCACCCAAGAACTGGAGTTAATAGTCATGAGCATCTAAGAATAAATAAATCTAACTCTGCTAAAACTATAATATATGTCTCTGAATCAAATTCTAAGACTAAATGAGGAAGGAAAATGGAGAAATTGTGGACGCTGGACAGCTACCTCGAAATCCCGTGAAATGCTGCTATCGAACCTGCATCAGCTACTGCTGCGAACTAGTACCTGGATTTGTGCACAGAGGCACATGGAGTCTTTATGAGTATGCCAACTCAGTAGTAATGAAAATAAATCACAGTCTGAGTAATATAAACACACAGAACAGGTACACAATTTCACAAAAATGTCAGTAATACCAAGTCACCATGTAGTATTCATCAAATAATAAGTTCGAAATCAGTTTCCAGAAATTCCTTGAAAACAAGTGCAATAACGGTATGTCTCAATAAAAATCTCAACAAAACCAGTTTGAAAACGAAGTAATACATAGTTTGAAAACTTAGTAAAAATCTTCAAAAACTGCCCCTCGGGCCATAATCATTTCTCGTAACAATTTCTTTCAGTATCAACCCATCATGCAACCTCACAATTACTCTGCCCATCAGACAACCTCACAATCACACTGCCCATCAGGAAACCTCACAATCACTCTGCCCATCAGGCAACCTCACAATCACTCTGCCCATCAGGCAACCTCACAATCCCTCTGCCCATCAAGCATCCTCACCATCACTCATCATAAGCCCCGCGGGAATACTCAATCGGTACCGGCGCTCACTAGGGGTGTGTTACAGACTCCGGAGGGGCTCCTACAGCCCAAGAGCTATAATAAGCCACACCATGGGATAAATCACACACAATATAGGCCCGCAGCCTCACTCATATCATATCATCCTCACAACATTAGCCAACAGCCTCACTCATATCATAACATCCTCACAATATAGGCCATCAGCCTCACTCAGTATGACACTCTCAATTTGCCCTTTAGGCCATAATGTACCGGGTTCTCGACCCAAAAATAGTGTTTCATATTCAAGAAGTAGTATCAAATACTCTGAGTGTCAAAACAATTTCACAGAAAAGACTTAGTGAAAAATCATAACATATTAATGAGGAAAATATAGTAAACACAACCCTCAAAAGGGTAAACAAGTCGGCACTAGGCCCCAAACACGGCTTACAGCCCAATTCATATCATAATAAAATAATACTAATTTAAGCATAGGCTTAGAAATCGGTTTTGCAACTCAATAGTCGCCTAAATAGGAAAGATGTTTCCAAAGTGTCACGACCCAAAATCGCACCTTTCAGACCGTGACTGCGTCTAACGTTGAACCCGCTAGACAAGCCAACTTATACTACACATTAATATTTTTAAATCAATTCAATAGTAGTAAAAATAATACCTTCAAAATCTTGACTGAAATAACCAACATACTTTATAACTTTAACAGCGGAAATGTAACAATACTCTGTAAATGCGCAATGACATAGTAAAGATAACAACATCGCATAATCCCAAAACCAAGGTGTCACAACCTCACGAACTATCTAAACTGAATGCTAAATACAGAGTCTGAAAAGAAATATATTATTGTCTTGAAACTAGGAGAAAATAAGTAAGACAATAAGGATTACAAATGCAGGAGAGACACCAAGGCCGACGAACGCCAGCAGACATGCCTTGAAGCTCTGGGTGGACTGAAGGTGACTCCCTCAATGCGGTCCACTGGGTCCGGATGCGGGATCTGCAAAACATTAAGAATTGCAGTGTAGCATCAGTATAACCGACCCCATGTACTGAGTAAGTGCCGAGCCTAACCTCGGCCGAAGTAGTGACGAGGCTAGACTTGACAATAACGATAACCTGTCCTATTCTACAGCAGGTAACAGGGATAATACAAGGCAAGAGATAAGCAGACAAGTAAGGGATACGGGAGAAGTAAAGGGGGAACAAATGAAGTAAATCCGTCAAATTGACAGATAGAAGTAAACAAGGGAGACAATCTAACACAATAGCCAACGAAACAAGTATAAGTACCAGGAATGTAAACGATGGCACGACATCACCCTTCGTGCTTTTACTCTCTTCCTCACAATGCAATGTTATCAAATATAATGGCACGGCATCACCCTTCATGCTTTACACTCTTCTCACTATGCAATGTAATAAAATATCATGGCACGACATCACCCTTCGTGCTTTTACTCTCTTCCTCACAATGCAATGTTATCAAATATAATGGCACGGCATCACCCTTCATGCTTTACACTCTTCTCACTATGCAATGTAATAAAATATCATGGCACGACATCACCCTTCGTGCTTTACACTCTTCCTCACTATGCAATGTAATCAGATATCATGGCACGAAATCACCCTTCGTGATTTACACTCTTCCTCACCAAACACTTCAATCGTATACTCTACACTTGGATTATCAGTCGTATCAACACTTCTCAAACTCAACAGCCAATACTTTCAACAAGAATGAATTACCAAGTAGAGACAATCTCATAATATGCTAAACATGGGAGAAATACTGCAATTTCTATCAAAATAGACTCACAGGCATGCTTGACACACATCGCATAGGTACTTGTCACCTCACCTAGGCAATGAAAATGATAATAACTTTGCACATAGCAAATAATACATATTCCCTCACCAAAGTTAGGCAAGACACTTACCTCAGTTCAAAGTATAGCAATCAACCCTCTAAGACCGTCTTTCCTTTATAATTCGACTACGAAACAATGATATCTAGGCATAATTAATTCAATAACATCAATAAAGACTAAATAACACGATTCCATAGCCTAGATATGAAATTCCTATCATTCTTCCAAAAATACTTAAATTCGACCCCAGGCCCGCTTGGTCCAAACTCGAGGTTCGGACCAAGACCCGATCACCCATAACCCCACGAGTTCAAATATATGATTTGTTTTGAAATCCGACCCCAAATTGGGGTTGAATTACCCAAAATCCCATAACCCCTAACTCTACCCAAAACCCTTAATTTCTACTTGATTTTAGGATTTTAGGCCTAGGTTCTAGTGATTATGGAAGAAACGTGGAAGGAATTGGTGTTAGAATCGGTTACCTCCGAGATTGTAGTGATGGAACTCTTCAAAAATGGCTAAGGGGTTGTGGAGAAGTAGAGTTTTGAGGAGAAGTGGGTTAAATCCCGTAATGTTTCTGTTTTGGACTTAACAAAAAAAAATCACTGGATGAATCTTGCAGGTGCGGAAAAATGGTCGAACCTGCGGATTTGGGTCAGGCCCAGAAGGGGTCGCACCTGCGGAAGGAATGTCGCCCCTGCGGAGCCGCACCTGCGGCGCCTGGGTCGTGCCTGCGAGGGGGACCACACCTGCGGACTTGGTGTCGCACCTGCGGTCTCACACCTGCGGCTCTAGGCCTGCAGGTGCGGACACACCAGATGATGGTGCATCAACAGTGATTTTCCTTAGTTGAACACCTACCTGAATCACACCCGAGCCCTCGGGGCTTGAAACCAAAAACATATAAAACTTCTAAAACATCCTTTAAACTTATTCATGCTTTTAAATCACCAAAATATCATCAAAATCAATGAATTAAACCTCAAAACACATAGAAATTTCTTAAAACTTCATAAAGCTTAATTTTAACAATTTTGATCCGAAACATGTCATTTCAAGTCCGTTTTATACCACATTTCACAAATAACTCACATAACATATAATAAACCTGTTCCGGGCTCCAGAACCATAATACGGGCCCGGTGATCCGATTTTCACATAATTATTCATTTTCAAAAGCCTTTATTATTTCCAGAAAACAATTTTCTTTAAAATTTTATTTCTCGGGCTTGGGACCTCGGAATTCGATTCGGGGCATACGCCCAAGTCCCATATTTTCCTACGGACCCTCCGGGATCGTCAAATCATGGTCCGGGTCCATTTACCAAAAATGTTGACCAAAGTCAACCTTATTCATTTAATTATCATAAAATTCCATTTTCACCAAATTTCAACACAAAGACTTCCCTGCTACACGTCCGGGCTGTGCACGCATATCGAGGTGAGATTAACGGAGGCTTTTAGGGCCTCGGAACATAGGTTTAGCTAGAATTACTTAGGATGGCCTTTTGGATCATCACATTCTCCACCTCTAAAACAAATGTTCGTCCTCGAACGGACATAGAAAAGTACCTGAATCTGAGAAAAGATGGGGATAGCGACTTCTCATATCGGACTCGGACTCCTAAGTATCTACCTCGGCAGGCTGACCTCTCCACTGAACACGGACCGAAGGATAACTCTTCGACCTCAATTGGCGAACCTACCTATCCAATATAGCTACCGGATCCTCCTCATAAGTCAGATCTCTGTCCAACTGGACACCGCTGAAGTAAAAAACATGAGAAGGATCTGCAATGTACCTCCGGAGCATAGATACATGAAACACTGGATGCACTGCTGATAAATGCGGTGGCAAGGCAAGTCTGTAGGCCACCTCTCCTACCTCATCAAAAATCTCAAATGGACCAATATACCTAGGGCTCAACTTTCCCTTCTTTCCGAATCTCATCACGCCCTTCATAGGCGA
>ML282867.1:19025-30000 GCA_005239495.1 Nicotiana undulata | reverse complement strand
CCTCACTCATATCATATCATCCTCACAATATAGGCCAACAACCTCACTCAGTCAGACACTCTCAAATTGCCCTTCAGGCCATAAATATACAAGGTTCTCGACCCAAAAGCAGTATTTCATTTTCAAGAAATAGTATCAAAATACTCTGAGTGTCAAAACAATTTCACAGAAAAGACTGAGTGAAAAATCATAATATAGCAGTGAGGAAAATAGTAAAAACATCCCCCAAGGGGTAAACAAATCGGCACTAGGCCCCAAACATGGCTTACAGCCCAAAACATATCATAATGTATAAATACTATTTAAGAAAAGGCTTAAAAATCGGTTTCGCAACTCAATAGTCGCCTAAATAGGAAACAAGTTCCAAAGTTTCCACCTTTTTCTTTCAAAACCCGTGAAAGGGTGCATAGTCCGGGATTTCATACCCTCAGGACAGGATTTAATGATATTACTTACCTCAAAACTAGCCCGAAACTATTCCGCAATGCGCTTGCCGCTCGAATCAACTTCCGAAGGCTCCAAATCTACCAAGTTCAGATTTTTATCATCAATATGGGCTTAAGGAATAAATTCCAATCGAAAAATATCAAATTTAGCCCAAAAACCCTTTTTTTGGTCAAAACCTGACCCCCGGGTCTGCGTCCCAAAACTCAGAAATTTTTATACAAAACTATTCTTCGTCCTCTCACGAGTCTGTACATATAAAGAACATCAAAATCGGAGTTCGTTTGACCCCTCAAATCGACCCTTGAATGTCTCATAATCTCAAGTCCTAAACCCAATTTTTCTACTGCTTTTCCATGAATTTAACACTAATATTTTGATCCTTAATCACATATAATCGAGTTTTAGGGTCCAAAATTCTTACCTAAATGAAGAACAATGATTTCCTCTCTTAAAAATCGCCTCAAAAGCTTCTTCCCGTTCAAAAATTGGAAGAAAACTCGGACTGCTCGTTATACTTATGTTGTTCACGCGTTTTACTGCTCCCAATGGATCTTGTGAAATTCTAATGAATTTAGGCTTTTGAATCACTCAATTTGACCTTATAATGAAGGAGATCTGTAGGTTTTAAGATTTGCAAATAGTTAAGGTTTTTAATACGCCGTCAGGGACAATTTCGTCATTAACTTAAAAAATCTGGGCAATCTTGGTAAAATGACCATAAAATTCTCATACGATGTTCAAATTTGACGATTCTTTTTGCAAAGGGTCCGTAATTACGATATCTAATTCGTCTTTAAAAATAGTAATCGAAGCTCGTTTGTTCAATATGATATCATTTATGCTTGAAGAAACGACGCCGAAGCATAAGAAAAACGAGCACAACGCAGCCCAAACCTATCCAAAACTCACCCGAGCTCCTTGGGACCCCAACTAACTATACCAACACATCACATATGATCATTCAAACTTAGTTTCACTCTAAAAATACCAAAACTAACATCAAAACACCAAATTTACATCGGATTCAAGCCTAAGAACTTTGAAAATTTTAAAATCCACCAAAGATGCCGAAACTATCCAAAACAACTCCGATTGACCTGAAATTTTGCAGACACATCCAAAATGACATTGCGAACTTGTTTCAATTGTCGGAATTCAATTTTGACCCCGATAGACTATTTTCCACTGCCGACCAAAAATCACCAAAAACTAACTTTCGTCAATTCAAGCCTAATTCTACACTGGACACCACAAAATTATTCTGAACACACTCCTAAGTACCAAATCACCTAATGAAGCTATCCGAGCCATAAAATTCTCATTCCAAGGTCGTTTACCAATAAGTCAACTCTTAGTTGACTTTTCTCATATTAAGGCCATTCTTAAGGACTAAGTGACTAAATCATCACTGCAACCATTCCGATTCCAAGCCTACCAACTCTCACACATCAATAACAGTATATCCAATCCATAACAAGTCAATAACAAAAAAGTTAATGCAATTTTTACATAACGACAGACCGGGTCGTTACACCTGGTCATTAGTTGTGAAAATTGGGCAATCCCTATATCGTGAAGGACCTAGTAAAGACCCATTCAGACCTGATCAGAAGACACCAGTGGAAAATTTCTTTCTTGATGGCTCATATACAAAATAGGTAATCTGCTTTTATCCAGTTTTCAAGTTTAATATCTGTTTGGCCAATATTTACCAGAAAAATGAGGTCGATGGCTGAAAATTGTATTATGTCTATAGAAGTGCATATTCTTTACCGATTATGCGTTGATACTATCCGAGTCTAATTGAAATGGTCTCTCTTTGAGAAAGTACTACGAGAAACTTCTTGGTCTTGATTTTTGTAAAAAGAAGAGATCATATGTAACTAATGATAGATTAGAGGCTTTGAAACTATAAATCATTGGCTCAGGACCTTTTTACATGAGCCTCCGAACTGCATAACTCAGAGAATGGGCACAATTATTCAACCCATCATCTTTTTCAGCTTCCAATTTGAGCTGACCATCAACCACTTCCTTGTTCTCCAGATTATCATAAACCTTCTGAACTTCAAGCAACTCAGCAACTAAAGACTGAGCAGCGGTTTCTCTTATAAACACTTCAGCAGCTGCAAGGTCCTTAAATACACCAATGTGGAACTCAGGCAACCCACCACTAGTAGTAGGAGAAATCTCTGTCCTCTCATTACATCCGTCAAAAGTTCAACTTATAAGGTACTAAATAAGATAATACATTATTTAAGATAAAATTAGAAGAAGAAACAGAATTGCAAACTTCAAAGTTATGTTTCCAGTTGCAAACTTCAAATTTATTTTAAAAGGATATTGTTTCCAGTTGCTGTATTTACATTAGAACTGCATCCTTTGTGATGGATAGGCTTGCAAATTACATTAAGGTTATGTTTCTTATACAAAAGATGTTGAAACTTCAAAGTTGTATTGTATTATTCATTTGTCACGAAGTGCACAAACAATTGTAGCTAAAGTTGAAAGGTCTTGCATTATGGTTGGTAGTACATGGTGTATAGAAAATTGAAGTACTGTATGATTAACTTTGCTGGTGTGTTGACGAAGTAGATGTAGGTGTTCACAAACAACTATTCTGAACCAGGTAAATGTTAAAACAAAATTCCACATACGGGTGGGTTTTTGATTCAATTGGAAATGCTTGGAGAAAGTATAAGAATCAATTATATAACGACAATTATAAAGCCTATGAGAATGACGAGCTTCGAATGGAGAAAAGGCCGGTTGATGTTCCTGAATCTCAATTTAGGGATCTTCTTAATTATTGGAACTCTGATGCCTACAAGGTAAAACTAAGTATTGTCCCGTGATTTGCTGAGAGTGTCTGGTTTATGTTTACTTAGAAATCACTTAACTCTGTAGTCATTGGCTAATTTGCAGAAAATGTCCCAAACCAATACCGAGAATCGCAACAAGTTGAAATATCCACACACTGCTGGCAAAAAAAGTTTTGCTCGAATATGCGAGGTTTGATATTTTCTTTCTTCTTATTATTATTTTAAATATGAACTTATTAACTTTATACCACTTTTTATATAATCAGAAAAAAAAGAAAGAAACTCCTGAGCCTCTATTAAGCAAGGACATCTTTGTGGCTACAAGAAAAAGAAAACCCGATCGAGTTTACAAGGCCTCGTATGCATATACTCTTAATAAAATTGTATGAGTTATTAATTTAAAGTTTGTTGTTATCATTTGTATGTTATTAGTTATTGACTCAGTGTCATATACTTTCTGATTTAATAATGACTCAATTTGGTATTGTAGGCTGAAATTGAAAGAATACAATCAACACAAGAAAGTGAAGATGACAGTCAATCAGTTGACTCATTTGCATTAGTCATGGGACCTGAGCATCCAGGTCGCCTAAGATTGTATGGACGCGGGGTTACCAAGACTTCCTTAAAAAGAAAAGTGTGTGATTTTGGACCCTCAAGTTCTACTGATGAGGTGATGCACCAAAAATTGGAGGAAATGGAAGAAAGGATGCAACAAAGATTGCAGGAAAAGTTCAATGCACAGAAAGATGCCATGGAACTACAAGTTGCAGTTAACATCACTTCACAACTCAAGCAACTGAATCCAGATTTACGGGTTGATCCCAGCATGCTAGGTTTCAATGCTCCTTCACCTGAACAAGCTTCCTCTGCACAACAAGGTGCTGGGCAACTAATCAATCGTCTATCTACTGGGAGAAATAATCAAGGTCAGTATGTCTATCTTTGTTTGTTTGTTTGTTTGTTTATTTATTTCTTCTTCTCCTCCTTCTGCTTCACACCAAAAAGAATATTTAAGTAGTAGTAGTTAGGAAAATTTGAGCTGGGATGAACCTATTTTTACCTAGAATTTGTTGGCCAATGTCACACGGGTGAGCTGGACTACAGCCGGGTTTTGCCACATGGTTTTGGGAAAATATTATGTTTGGTGCAACAGTAAGTGCGGCATGAGAATTGTAATGTAATTAATTGAAGAACATTAAAATAGTTGCCCATTTTCTCCACAGAAGAATGTCAATTCATATGGAGCATTTGTATGTTGCTATTACGTTTGTAGTTTTGTACCATCACAATTTAGAGGTGTAGCTTTTTCTCTTGGTTGAAAAGAAATAATGATGGGCAAAGTGAAGCTTGTTTTTCCTGCTCCGCTAGTTCATTGTATTTTTTTTTACAAGTTATTAGTCTATTTGAAAAATTCAAACGGGTCATAAATTTTCCTTCAACTTCTGTTATCTCTCTGTTTGTTTTGCTTCCACCCGAAGTTTCATACGTACTGATTAATATCCATGGCCACTCTCAAAATTTCTTCCATTCTCTGAATATTACCTTTTATTTGTTGAACAAGAAGTAATAGTAGTAGTTTCTTAAACTTTATGCTGGAAAATGTGGTTAGTGTTGTACAAATTGAAAAGCACCTGCAGCTTTAATGTTTGAAGTACATTGAAGAGGCTATGTAGATGATAGCTTCAGTTCACTTTTTTGGGTGGTTGTGATATGAGTTTCTCATTTATGTTGGCGTGACAACCTTACATATGTGATCAAAACAGCGTTCCTATCCCAATGTGTGAAAACAATGTCTTTGTTTGTTAGCGTGTCAACCAAGAATGTGGAAGCCATTTCTTTGTTTTTCTTAGTTATGATTCTCAGTCTTCCTGTCCCAATGTGTGAAAACAATATATAATTAATCTATTATTATGATACTTTGAAGGATAATGACTTTATTTATCCTCTTTTGTAGGTGGAGCAAGTGAAGAAAGGGAAAATGGATATTGTGAAGATCTAGACCTTACTTAAGAACTTTGAATTGTTGTCTATGTTCTAGGAATCTTTTGTTATCAACATTTGAATTGTTGTCTATGTTCTAGGAATCTTTTGTTATCAACATTTGAAACTAACTCTAACTCTTGAAGTGTTCAAATGTAAAACTTATGTGATTGGGTTAAAACATTTTGGTTTTATAGAGACAATATAGACTATGAAGTGTTTTATCTTTTTATTTATATAAATTTCAGGTTATTACAAATTATTATATATCTAAATATTCATTTACAGCAAGGGCATAATAGTCTGCTAGGACCGTTCCAATAGGTCTTGCAAACCGTTCCAATAGGTCTTACAAAGTGTTCAAAAATAGTCTAAAAGAACCGTTCCAATAGGTCTTTCAAACCGTTCCATTTGGATGACAAATTGTTCCAAAATGTGCAACAAATTGATACAAAAGGTAGTTAAAACCATTGCCAAAGAAATAAAACCGTTACAGTAGCGTAATGAAACCGTTAGAATAAACGTTGCCATAACTTACATAACCGTTGCATTAACTTATATGGTAACGGTTGTCAACCGTTGTTATAACCTCTATGGTAACGGTTGTTAACCGTTACAACTGGAAAGAAATACTCGTTGTTTCAGACAGAGGAACAACCGTTGCAATAGACAACATTAAGGAATGGTTTTGATAATTGTTGCACGAACCGTTACTTTAAGTTTATTGGCACGGCAGCGTATGTAACGGTTGTTAAACCGTTCCAATAACCCTATTGCAACGGTTTACCTATCTGTAGCAACGGTTTACCAGCTGTTGCCATAGGCTCATTTTCCAGTAGTGCTTATCTGGTTTTGACAACTCTACTATCATAACAAAAGGGGAAATTGAACTTAGTACTTATGTAGAAGGAGTAATAAAACATACTCGTGTAACGACCCGGTCTGCCGTTACGTAAAACCTGCATTATAACTGTTGTTATTGACGTATTATAGATTGGTTATTCTGTTGTTAATGTGTTAGAGTTGATAGGCTTGGAATCGGAATGTTTAAATGAGAATTCAGACACTTAGTCCTTGAGAATAGCCTTAAAATGGGAAAAGTCAACTAAGAGTTGACTTATTGGTAAAAGACATCGGAATGCGAATTTTATGGCTCGGATAGATTCGTTAGGTGATTTGGGACTTAGGAGTGTGTTCAGAATAATTTTGTGATGTCCGGTGTAGAATTAGGCTTGAATTGACGGAAGTTAGTTTTTTTTTTGGCAATTCCGGACGGCAGTGGAAAATAGGCTATTGAGTTTGGAATGGAATTCTAACAGTTGGAACAAGTTCGTAATGTCATTTTGGACTTGTCTGCAAAATTTCAGGTCAATCGGAGTTGAAATGGATAGTTTCGGCATCATTGGTGAATTTTAGAAATATCAAAGTTCTTAGGCTTGAATCCGATGTAAATTTGGGGTTCTGATGTTAGTTTTGGTGTTTTGAGAGTGCAATTAAGTTTGAATGATGTTATGGGATATGTTGGTAAGTTTGGTTGGGGTCCCGAGGGGCTCGGAATTTATTTCGGGTGATTAACAGACTCATTTGGACTTAGAAAAATTGCGGGTTTTCTGGTTTTTGTGCACATTGATTTTGTTCACTGCGATCGCGGGTGAAGTAGTGTGATCGCAGAGAGTTTATTATGGACAGGCTCAGATTGGTCTATGCAATCGTAAGAAGGGAGGTGCGATCGCGGAGTAGCCGGGGCCCAATGCAGTGCGATCGCGTGGGTTGAGCTGCGACCGCGTAGAGTTAGCCAGGCGCGTGGGGATCGGGGTCAGTTGTTCTTCGCGATCGCGTGAGCCGGACTGCGATCGCGTAGGTTGAGGTTCTATTGAACCGCGATCGCGGAGGTCTGGGGGAATTGGTCAGTGCGATCGCAGGGCCAAGGCTGCGATCACGGAGAGCAAATCACTGGGCAGTTAAATAATAACCTTTCCGCGACTTAAACCCTCTTTTACACCACTGTTGAGCGGAGGAGAGCTTTTTGGGCGATTTTTGGAGGAGTAAATTAGTGGTCATCACATAGGTAAGTAATTTGATTATTAAAACTCGTTTATGGGTGATTAAAGACCATAATCTCAGCCTTTAATTCATGAAAAACAGTAGAAAAATAGGATTTTGGGGCATGAGATTATGAGACCTTCAAGGGTTGATTTGAGGGGTCAAACGAACTCCGATTTTGGTGTTCTTTATATGTACAGAATCATGAGAAGATGAATAATACTTTTCTGTAAAAATTCTGAGTTTCGGGATGCGGGCCCGGGGGTCGGGTTTTGACCGAATTCGGATTTTTGAGCTAAATTCGATATTTTTCAATTGGAATTTATTTCTTAAACATATGTTGATGATAAAAATCTGAACTTGGTAGATTTGGATCCTTCGGAGGTTGATTCGAGAGGCAAGCGTGTTGCGGAATAATTTCGGGCTAGTTTTGAGGTAATGTCTTGAAATCCTGTCCTGAGGGTATGAAACCCCGGACTATGCACCCTTTCACGGGTTTTGAAATAAAAAGGTGGAAACTTTGGAAACATCTTTCCTATTTAGGCGACTATTGAGTTGCTAAACTGAGTTTTAAACCTATGCTTAATAAGTACTATTTTATTATGATATGATTTGGGCTGTAAGCCGTGTTTGGGGCCTAGTGTCGATTTGTTTACCCCTTAGGGGACTGTTTTACTGTGTTTCCTCACTTGATATTTTGTTATTTACACTCAGTCTTTTCCTGATAAATTTTTTTGACACTCAGAGTATTTTGATACTATTTCTTCAAAAATGGAACACTGTTTTGGGTCGAGAACCCGGTTTGTTTATTGTCTAAGGGCTAATTTAGAGTGTCTGACTGAGTGAGGCTTTTAGGCCTATATTGTGAGGAGGCTTCCAGGCCTTATGAGAGAGGTGTGGAGGCTTTCAGGCCTTATGAGTGATGTTAGGAGGCTTCCAAGACTTATGTGAGAGGTGAGGAGGCTTCCAGGCCTTATGAGTGATGTGAGGAGGCTTCCGGGCCTCATGAGAGAGATGAGAAGGCTTCCAAGCCTTATGTTATTATTGCGCTTGGGCTGTACGAGCCCCTCCCGAGTCTGTAACACACCCCCAGTGAGCGCCAATACCGATTGAGTGATGATGATTGCTCGTGGGGCTGATGAGTGATGATTGATACTGAGTGATTGAGGGATTGCCTGAGGGCAATGGTTACGATAATTGATTTTGGACCGAGGGGCAGATTTATGATGATTTTACTATGTTTTCGAACTATGATTTACTTCGTTTTCAAATTGAGTTTTACTGAGGATTTCACTGAGATATATTGATATTATAGTTGTTTTAAAGGATTTTTGAAACTGGTTTTTGAACCTATGAATTTGCTAAATACTACTTGGTGACTTGATGTTTTACTGGTTGTTGTGAAATGGTGTATCTGTTTGTGTGCTTTATATTTCTCAGACTGTGATTTCATTTCATTACTACTGAGTCGGCATACTCATAAAGACTCCCTGTGCCTCTGTGCACAGATCCAGGTACGAGCTCGTAGCAGTAGCTGACGCAGGTTCGTTAGCAGTAGCCACGGGATTTCGAGGTAGCTGTCCAGCGTCCACAGCTTCTCCACTTCCCTTCCTTATTATGGTTTTAGCTCTTGATTCAGAGACTTATATTATAGTTTTAGCAGAGTTAGATTTAATTATTCTTAGATGCTCATGACTATTGACTCCAGTTCTGGGAGAATGTTTAGAGTTGTTAGGTTATTATTGGGGCGTTAGACCTATATAAATTATTATTCTTTATTGAATTGTTGTTTATTTCTCATTATGAACTGTTAAATGAGAAAAAGTGCGTAGTAATGTGATGGTTGGCTAGCCTAGTTCCACGATAGGCGCCATCACGGCCCGTTAGAATTTGGGGTCGTGACGGTTTCAAATCAGAGCACTAGGTAACATAGGACTCAACGATCATGAGCAGGTTTAGTAGAGTCTTGCGGATCGGTACGGAGACGTCTGTACTTATCTTCGAGAGGATGAAGAACTTTTAGGAAACATCTCTATTTTCTTGGACTCTTTCGTGCCAATCTATTGATTCTTGAAATCTGAACTTACGTTGTTTCATTCTCTCACAGATGGTGAGGACACTCAATACCGACCAGGGTGACCAGGCACCAGCCAGACCCACAAGGGGTCGAGGCCGTGGTAGAGGTAGGGGACCAGCTCAGGCAGAAGCCGGGGTGGTACCACAGGATCCCCCTATCGTTCAGGATCAGGTTCCCGCCGATGGTGCCCTAGCGGGACAGGCTCAGGCACCTGCAATGCCTATTGTTATTCCGGGTCTTCAGGAGACCCTAGCTCAGATATTGATGGTGTGTTCCAGTTTGGCTCAGGCAGTTGCTATGTCCACTACTGCCACTGCAGCTCAGGTTGGGGGAGGCAATCAGACTCCAGCTGCCCGGACACCTGAGCAGGTTGTACGGGGTATTCAGACACCAGGAGCTGCCCCAGTTCAGCCGGTTGCTCCCGCTCAGGATTTTGTAGTCGCTGCTATGCCTGAGGATGATCAACGTAGGTTGGAAAGGTTCAGCAGACTTAAGCCTATGATATTCAGCGGTACAGAGGGTGAGGATGCCCAAGGTTTTCTTGATAAATGCCAGACGATACTACGTACTGCAGGTATTTTGGATACCAGTGGGGTCTCGTTTGTTACATTTCATTTTGCGGGTGCTACTTTTACTTGGTGGGAATCATTCGAGAGGCGTAGGCCGGTTGGTTCAGCTCCTCTCACCTGGAAGCAATTTTCCATGATCTTTTTGGAGAAATATGTTCCTCAGTCCCACAGAGAGGAGCAGCGGAGGCAGTTTGAGTAGCTGCGCCAGGGAGAATTATCAGTCACCCAGTACGATATGAGGTTTTATGAGTTAGCCAGACATGCTTATGAGATTGTCCCCACTGACAAGGAGAGGATTAGGAGGTTTGTAGATGGTCTCTCGTATCAGCTTCAGATTTTGATGACCAGAGAGAGGGTGTTTGGAGTCACATTTGAGTAGGTTGTTGATATTGCTCGGGATATTGAGTCAGTTCGTAGGCACGATCGTGAGGAGAGAGAGGTCAAGAGGCCTCGGGGATCAGGTAATTTTAGTGGTTCCCCTTCCGGAGGGCAAGTTCAGCCTATCATAGGTCGTTCATTTAAACCTCCACAGTCAGTTCGCCCAACGTACAATGGTGTATCGTTAGGGTAGGGTCCTCGCAATGCTCATCAGGGACGTTCATCCTTTAGTGACCTTCCAGCTCAGAGCTCCGCCCGAGCATCATCTCATCAGGGCTTTTCTATGCATGGTTCGTCTGGTGGTTATCAGAGGGGTGGAGGTTCTCGTTCGTTTTCCCCAGCTATAGGTAATTGTTACGAGTGTGGAGAGCCCGAACATGGGTGGAGGCAATGTCCCCGTCATTTTGGTAGTTCGTCCCAGCAGAGGGTTCAGCCCTCAGCTTCAGCCCTAGTCATATCACCACCTACCCAGGTAGCCAGGGGCGTTGGTCAGGCAGCTAGAGGTCATTCTAGAGGGGGAGGTCGAGCAGGTGGAGGCCAGCCACGTATTTATGCACTTGCGGCTAGGCCTGATTCTATGGCATCAGATGCAGTGATTACAGGTACCATTTCAGTTTGTCACAGTGATGCTTTGGCTTTATTTGACCCTGGTTCCA
>ML282867.1:0-18633 GCA_005239495.1 Nicotiana undulata | reverse complement strand
TATGGTTGAGAATGGGTGTGAATCTTATCTTGCGTTTGTGAGGGATGTTAGTAGTGAGACTCCATCTGTTAATTCTATTCCCGTAGTCCGTGATTTTCTGGATGTATTTCCTACAGACCTGCCAGGCATGCCACCTGACAGGGATATTGATTTTGGTATTAACTTGGTGCCAAATACTCATCCTATCTCTATTCCCCCTTATCGTATGGCACCAGCAGAGTTGAGAGAATTAAAAGAGCAGCTTCAGGAACTCTTAGATAAGGGGTTCATTCGGCCTAGTGTATCGCCTTGGGGTGCGCCGGTGTTGTTTGTGAAAAAGAAGGATGGTTCGATGCGCATGTGTATTGATTATAGACAGTTGAATAAGGTTACAGTGAAGAATCGTTATCCGTTGCCTCGTATTGATGACTTATTTGATCAGCTTCAGGGAGCTAAGGTATTCTCCAAGATCGACTTGAGGTCGAGGTATCATCAGTTGAATATTCGGGATTCTAATATTCCAAAGACAGCTTTCAGGACCAGATACGGTCATTATGAGTTTCTGGTTATGTCATTTTGGCATACAAATGACTCAACATCGTTCATGCAATTGATGAATAACGTGTTTCAGCCCTATCTTGATACTTTCGTCATTGTATTCATTAATGACATCCTGGTTTATTCTCGTAGCCAGGAAGAGCATGCTCATCATTTGAGAATCGTGCTGCAGAGATTGAGGGAGGAGAAGCTTTATGCAAAATTCTCTAAGTGTGAGTTTTGGCTTGGTTCAATAGCTTTCTTGGGGCACGTGGTGTCTAGTAAGGGTATTCAGGTTGATCTGAAGAAGATTGAGGCGGTGCAGAGTTTGCCTAGACCGTCTTCAGCTACAGAGATTCAGAGTTTCCTTGGTCTGGCGGGTTACTACCGTCACTTTGTGGAAGGATTTTCTTCTATTGCTTCACCTCTGACCAAATTAACACAGAAGGGTGTTCTATTCAGATGGTCCGATGAATGTGAGGAGAGCTTTCAGAAGCTCAAATCAGCATTGACCACAGATCCGGTGTTAGTGTTGCCTACTGGTTCGGGTTCTTATATGGTTTATTGCAATGCTTCTAGAGTGGGCTTGGGAGCGGTGTTGATGCAGGACGGTAGGGTGATTGCCTACGCGTCGAGGCAGTTGAAGGTGCACGAGAAGAATTATCCAATGCACGATCAGGAGTTAGCTGCCATTGTCCATGCCTTGAAAATTTGGTGGCATTATCTGTATGGAGTATAGTGTGAGATTTACACCGATCATCGTAGTTTGCAGTATCTGCTGAGGCAGAAGGACTTGAATTTGCGGCAGAGGAGATGGTTGGATCTTCTCAAGGACTATGACTTGACTATATTGTATCATCCGGGAAAGGACAATGTGGTGGCCGATGCCTTGAGTCGCAGAGCCAAGAGTTTGGGAAGTCTAGCTTATCTTTCAGCAGCAGAGCGACCTTTAGCCCTTGATGTTCAGGCTTTAGCGGGTCAGTTAGTGAGATTGGATTACTCAGATCCTCCGCGGGTGGTAGCTAGCATGGCTTCTCGGCCTTCTCTATTTGATCAGATTAAGGCACGATAGTTTGATGACCGGCACCTATTGGTTCTTCAGGATAGATTTCGTCGGGGTGATGCCATAGATGTGACTATTGGTGATGATGGAGTTATGAGGATGCGGGGCCGTATTTGCATGCCCAACGTGGATTGTATTCGAGTGTTGATATTAGCAGAGGCTCATAGTTTGCGGTATTCTATACGTCCGGGTGCCGCGGACTGAAACAACATTATTGGTGGAGGCGGATGAAGAGAGATATTGTTGAGTATGTAGCACGGTGTCTCAACTGCCAGCAGGTCAAGTACGAGCACCAGAGACCAGGTGGGATGCTTCAGAGATTAAATATTCCAGAATGGAAATGGGAGAGGATTACTATGGACTTCGTAGTTGGGCTTCCACGGACTTCGAAGGGTTTTGATGCTATTTGGGTCATCGTAGATAGATTGACCAAGTCTGCGCATTTCATTCCCGTCAGTACTACTTATACTTCAGAGCGGTTAGTTGGTATCTACATTAAAGAGATTGTCCGGTTGCATGGAGTTCCAGTTTTTATCATTTCTGACAGAGGTACTAAGTTTACATCTCAGTTTTGGAGGGCCGTACAGAAAGGTATGGGTACTGATGTAGATTTGAGCACTGCGTTTCACCCTCAGACCGACGGGAAGTCGGAACGGACTATTTGGATATTGGAGGATATGTTACGGGCTTGTGTGATTGATTTTGGTGGTCCATGGGATCAGTTTCTGCAATTAGCGGAGTTTGCATATAATAACTGCTATCAGTCCAGTATTCAGATGGCCCCGTATGAGGCTTTATATAGTAGGAGGTGTAGATCACCGGTTGGCTGGTTCGAGCCCGGTGAGGCTAAGTTATTGGGCACAGATCTGATTCAGGATGCGTCGGAGAAGGTGAAGTTGATTCAGGAACGACTTCGCACGGCGCAGTCTAGACAGAAGAGCTATGCGGATTGGAAGGTTCGGGATGTATCATTTATGGAATGTGAGAAGGTACTACTAAAAGTATCACCCATGAAGGGTTTTATGAGGTTCGGAAAGAGAGGAAAGCTGAGTCCGCGATTTATCGGTCCTTTTGAGGTGCTTCAGAAGGTTGGAGAGGTGGCTTATAGACTTGCCTTGCCACCCAGCTTGTCGAGTGTTCATCCGGTGTTCCATGTGTCGATGCTCAGAAAATACGTTGGCGATCCATCTCATGTGTTAGACTTCAACAGAGTTCAGCTCGAGGGTGATATGTCATATGAAGTAGAGCCAGTAGCAATTTTGGCTCGTGAGGTCAGAAAGCTGAGATCTAAAGAGATAGCATCAGTGAAGGTGCAGTGGAGAGGTCAGCCAGTAGAGGAGGCTACTTGGGAGACCGAGCGGGAGATGCGAAGCAAATATCCTCACTTGTTTGAGACTCTAGGTATGTTTTTAGACTCATTCGAGGACGAACGTTTGTTTAAGAGGGGGAGAATGTAACGACCCGGTCTGTCGTTACGTAAAACCCACATTATAACTGTTGTTATTGATGTATTATAGATTGGTTATTCTGTTGTTAATGTGTTAGAGTTGATAGGCTTGGAATCGGAATGGTTAAATGAGAATTCAGACACTTGGTCCTTAAGAATAGCCTTAAAATGGGAAAAGTCAACTAAGAGTTGACTTATTGGTAAAAGACCTCGGAATGCGGATTTTATAGCTCGGATAGCTTCGTTAGGTGATTTGGGACCTAGGAGTGTGTTCAGAATAATTTTGTGATGTCCAGTGTAGAATTAGGCTTGAATTGGCGGAAGTTAGTTTTTTTGGCGATTCCGGACGGCAGTGGAAAATAGGCTATCGGGGTCGGAATAGAATTCCGACAGTTGGAACAAGTTCGTAATGTCATTTTGGACTTGTCTGCAAAATTTTATGTCAATCAGAGTTGATTTGGATACTTTCGGTATCATTGGTGAATTTTAGAAATATCAAAGTTCTTAGGCTTGAATACGATGTATATTTGGGGTTTTGATGTTAATTTTGGTGTTTTGAGAGTGCAACTAAGTTTGAATGATGTTATGGGATATGTTGGTAAGTTTGGTTGGGGTCCCGAGGGGCTTGGGATTTATTTCGGGTGATTATCGGACTCATTTGGACTTAGAACAATTGCTGGTTTTCTGGTTTTTGTGCACAGTGATTTTGTTCACTGCGATCGCGGGTGAAGTAGTGCAATCGCAGAGAGTTAATTATGGACAGGCTCAGATTGGTCTATGCGATCGAAAGAAGGGAGGTGCGATCGCGGAGTAGAAGGGGCCCAATGCAGTGCGATCGCGTAGAGTTAACAAGGCGCGTGGGGAGCGGGGTCAGTTGTTCTTCGCGATCGCGTGAGCCGGACTGCGATCGCGTAGGTTGAGGTTATATTGAACCGCGATCACGTGAGCTTTGTTGCGATCGTGGAGGCCTGGGGGAATTGGTCAGTGCGATCGCAGGGCCAAGGCTGCGATCGCGGAGAGCAAATCACTGGGCAGTTAAATAATAACCCTTCCGCGACTTAAACCTTCTTTTACACCATTGTTGAGCGGAGGAGAGCTTTTTGGGAGATTTTTGGAGGAGAAAATCAGTGGGTATCACAGAGGTAAGTAATTTGATTATTAAAACTCGTTTATGGGTTATTAAAGACCATAATCTCAGCCTTTAATTCATGAAAAACAGTAGAAAAATAGGATTTTGGGGCATGAGATTATGAGACCTTCAAGGGTCGATTTGAGGGGTCAAACAAACTCCGATTTTGGTGTTCTTTATATCTACGGAATCGTGAGAAGATGAAGAACACTTTTCTGTAAACATTTCTGAATTTCGGGACGCGGGCCCGGGGGTCGGGTTTTGACCGAATTCGGATTTTTGAGCTAAATTCGATATTTTTCAATTGGAATTTATTCCTTAAACATATGTTGATGATAAAAATCTGAAATTGGTATATTTGGAGCCTTCAGAGGTTGATTCGAGAGGCAAGCGTGTTTCGGAATAATTCCGGGCTAGTTTTGAGGTAAGTAATGTCTTTAAATCCAGTCCTGAGGGTATGAAACCCCGGACTATGCACCCTTTCACGGGTTTTGAAATAAAAATGTGGAAACTTTGGAAACATCTTTCCTATTAGGCGAATATTGAGTTGCTATACCGACTTTTAAGCCTATGCTTAATTAGTACTATTTTATTATGATATGATTTGGGCTGTAAGCCGTGTTTGGGGACTAGTGCCAATCTGTTTACCCCTTGGGGGACTATTTACTGTGTTTCCTCACTTGATATTTTGTGATTTACACTCAGTCTTTTCCTGATAAATTGTTTTGATACTCAGAGTATTTTGATACTATTTCTTCAAAAATGAAACACTGTTTTTGGTCGAGAACCCGGTTTGTTTATGGCCTAAGGGCTAATTAAGAGTGTCTGACTGAGTGAGTCTTTCAGGCCTATATTGTGAGGAGGCTTCCAGGCCTTATGAGAGAGGTGAGGAGGCTTCCAGGCCTTATGAGTGATGTTAGGAGGCTTCCAGGCCTTAAGAGAGAGGTGAGGAGGCTTCCAGGCCTTATGAGTGATGTGAGGAGGCTTCCGGGCCTCATGAGAGAGATGAGAAGGCTTCCAAGCCTTATGTTATTATTGCGCTTGGGCTGTAGGAGCCCCTCCGGAGTCTGTAACACACCCTCGGTAAGCGCCGGTACCGATTGAGTGATGATGATTGCCCGTGGGGCTGATATTGAGTGATGATTGATACTGAGTGATTGAGGGAATGCCTAAGGGCAATGGTTACGATAATTGATTTTGGCCCGAGGTGCAGATTTATGATGATTTTACTATGTTTTAGAACTATGATTTACTTCGTTTTCAAATTGAGTTTTACTGAGGATTTCACTGAGATATATTGATATTATAGTTGTTTTGAAGGATTTTTGGAACTGGTTTTTGAACCTATGAATTTGCTAAATACTACTTGGTGACTTGATGTTTTACTGGTTATTGTGAAATGGTGTATCTGTTTGTGTGCTTTATATTTCTCAGACTGTGATTTCTTTTCATTACTACTGAGTTGGCGTACTCATAAAGACTCTATGTGCCTCTGTGTACAGATCAAGGTACGAGCTCGTAGCAGTAGCTGACGCAGATTCGTTAGCAGCTGCCACGAGATTTCGAGGTAGCTGTCCAGCGTCTACAACTTCTCCACTTCCCTTCCTTATTATGGTTTTAGCTCTTGATTCAGAGACTTATATTATAGTTTTAGCAGAGTTAGATTTAATTATTCTTAGATGCTCATGACTATTGACTCCAGTTCTGGGAGGATGTTTAGAGTTGTTAGGTTATTATTGGGGCGTTAGACCTATATAAATTATTATTCTTTATTGAATTGCTGTTTATTTTGCATTATGAATTGTTAAATGAGAACAAGTGCGCAGTAATGTGATGGTTGGCTAGCCTAGTTCCACGGTAGGCGCCATCACGGCCTGTTAGAACTTGGGGTCGTGACGGTTCCGAATCATTGATACTGACATGGCCTATAGCGTAATCATGGGGAGGCCATGGATACATGACATGAAGGCAGTACCATCTACCTTGCATCAGGTAATTAAATTCCCTTCTTAATGGGGAATTCAACAGATTCGAGGCGATCAACAAACCTTAAGGAATATAAATTCCGTGGGACACTATGCCAATAAAGAGGAAGCGGAAAAATCAAAAGGTACGGAGAAAATTGTTGCTCAATAGGTACGGAAGAAATTATTGCCCAAATAGGTATGGAAGGAATTGTTATTCAAACAGGAACAAATAGTCACGAGAAGGTGAATCAAGTCACCAGGAGGTGTATCAAATCATGCAGACATGGATTCCAGACCTGATGTCATTCAAGAGCCAGAAAAAGACAAAAACATCAAAACAACCACGAAAGAGCTTGAAGTTGTTCCATTGTCAGAACAAAAGCCTGAACAGAAAGTTCACATAGGCACGAGGCTAAGCCCCAGCCGAAAAGGTAAGTTAATTGATTATTTAAAAGCTAATGCATATTGCTTTGGATAGTCCCATTCAGACATGACAGGTATCCTGCCTGAAGTGATGAATCATAAGCTAAATGAAGATCCATCCTTCGTACATGTCAAGCAAAAGAAAAGAAAGCAGGGACCATTCAAGAACCAAGTGATTGACGAAAAGGTACAAAACTCTTGCAAATTGGCTCAATACGTGAGGTAAAGTACCCTAATTGGTTAGCCAATTCTGTGGTGGTGCCCAAAAACAATGGTAAATGGAAAGTATGCGTAGATTATACGGATTTAAATAAAGCATGCCCTAAGGATTCATTTCCATTGGCGCACACAGATCAAATGATTGATGCCACTGCAGGTCATGCATTGTTAAGATGCATACTCTGGTTATAATTAGATCAAAATGGATCCCTCAGACGAGGAAAAAACTTCTTCTATTACAAACAGGGGGACTTATTGCTACAAAGTCATGCATTTTAGCCTGAAAACTGTTGGAGCCACGTACCAAAGGCTTGTGACCAAGATGTTCCAGGAACATCTGGGAAAAATGATGGAAGTTTACATCGATGACATCCTGGTGAAATCAACACAAGCGGAAGAACATTTCCAGCATCTTTCAAACACCTTCAAAATTTTACGCAGGTATAATATGAAACTAAATCCAGAAAATGCGCCTTTGGCGTAGAATCAGGTAAGTTTTTGGGTTTCCTTGTGTCAAATAGATGAATAGAAGTAAATCCTGCTCAAATTAAAGCTATTGAGGAAATACCTAATATACTTACAAATAAAAATGAAGTTCAAAGGCTAACATGTAGAATTGCAGCCTTGGGAAGATTTATTTCCAGGTCCTCGGAGAAAAGTTTTAAATTCTTTTCAGTTCTTAAAAGCAGAATCAGTTCGAATGGACTGAGGAATGTCAATAGACTCTTAAGGATCTGAAGGCCTACCTATCAAAACCCCCGCTGCTATCAAAGCCAAAAGAGCGGGAAAGGCTGTATGTTTATATTGCCGTTGCAGAAATTGCCGTAAGTGCAATACTGGTAAGGGAAGACAAAGGTAAACAATTACCAATTTACTATGTAAGTAAGTCTTTGTTGAATGTTGAAACTAGATACCCATATCTAGAAAAACTTGTTTTAGCTCTAATTATGGTAGCCATAAAGTTAAGACCATATTTTCAATGTCATCCAATTACGGTTGTAACCTCATACCCATTGAGAAATATATTGCATAAGAAAGAATTATCGGGAAAAATAGCTAATGGGCTATAGAATTAAGCAAACATAACACAATATATCAGCCTAGGACTGCAATAAAGTTTCAAATTCTAGCTGATTTCGTCGTTGATTTTCATAATAGCATTGTCCTTGAAGTGGAAAAAGAGTTACAACTCTTTAACGGAGCTAATCCTTGTATTTGGACCCTATTTACTAACGGCTCATCTAATGTAAAAGGAGCCGTCTTAGGCATAGTATTAATATCACCCATGGGTGAAAAGACACGACAAGCTATTAAATGTTATCCTATAACTAACAATGAAGCGGAGTAAGAAGTTTTCATTGCAGAACTTGAACTGACACTAGAACTCTCAATCGAGCAAATCGTGATAAAAAACGACTCTCAATTGGTAGTGAACCAGATGCAGGGGACTTATATTGCTAGGGAGACTCGAATGCAACAATACTTAGAAAATGCACGAGATCTCGTAAGGCAATTCAAATCATGGAAGGTTATGCAAATACCTAGAGAGGAAAATGCAGAAGCGGATGCATTAGCTAACCTCGCAGAAGTTACAAAAGTGACAAATAAAGACAATGCAATTGTCGTTCACTTGTTTCATTCAGCATTTGACCAGGACAATTTGAGGTAACATTTAACAATTTAACCTGGGATTGGAGAAACGAAATCTTAATTTTTTTTGCAGAATGGTACCGTACCTGAAGATAAAAAAGTATCTCAAGCAATTCGCAAAAACGATGCATGGTACTGCCTCATTCGCAATTCCTTATACCGTAAGATGTTCGGAGGTCCCTTAGAAAAATGCCTTGGACCCAATCAAATGGAATTCGTGATGAGGGAAATCCACGAAGGGAAAAAACTTGTTGCTCCCAAACGCACACGCAAGTATACGTGGTCGTACAAGTAATAGAATGATAAGTTGAGTGTCGAACCCACAGAGACTTGTATAAACTACTCACTAAATCACTAAAATCTTTATTCAATCAAGCCAAAATAAAAATCCAGGAATGTAACTATAGGATACTACGATTCTATGAAATAACTAATTATCATGTAACAAGTTGATTGTTGTGTATTCAATAGAGATGAATATTCCATGGTTGTGATCGATTCACCATTCGTGTTGTGTTCTAATAAACTCTCCCTTTCATATAATTCACTCATGGTTGCTAATTAATCGATAATTGCTCTCATAGCCTTCTCCCGAAGCACCACTCGCCTATTCTCAATAGATTAACGCCTATATTCCTATGAAATTAATCTATCAGAACGCATTAAGATTAATTAAGCATGGTGACTGAGTATATTCCTATCCTAACCACAAATCCGCTCCCCTGAAGGATTAATATCGCGCTCTCTTCAACTCTTCGCTAATCTATACACGGCTATCCAAAGCATAGCATATATAGTATATAGAACCTAACTGCTGGTCAGACAATTAAGCAATTAAACACAAGTTTGAAGAAACAACCATATATTGAGTGAACTACAATCAAGGTTAAGCTAATGTCGAACAACAATATTCATGGCTAAATGACAACCCCAGAACAATGGGTGTTTAGCCACTCATGATATAATCAAACAATTGCATAAGTGTTGAATCAATTGTAAATACTAGAAAAGATGAAGAAAACAGAGAATCCTCCGCTTCCTAATGATCTCGTGTGTGTTTTCCTCCAAAGTGGAGTCCAAACCCCTAAAAAATAAGCTTAGTCTTGATTTTATACGTGTTGGGTAGGTATAGGTCCGAATAAACCGTGTACCAGGCAAAATTCACGTCTCCGGCGCCCTAAGCGCTGCCTGTGGCACCCAATTTTGCAATTTTCCCGGTTTCGTCCGTTTTGGCTCTAAATTCGCGCGTTTCGCCCCCAATTGCTCCCGAATTATTCCTACACATAAAAACACTTCAAATTAATATAAATCATCACATTTAACATCCCAAATTCATGAAACATACATAGAAATATATATACTTTAAGCTAAACATCAACACCCCACACTTAGACTCTTGCTCGTCCTCGAGCAATGGGACAAACTACTACCCTTCAACATGTACAAAGTTAATTATCAAGGAACATTTTACTTATAAATCATACACTTTACCCCTTGACTATGATCGATACCGGCAGTCAAGCATGAACATACAAAAATTCACATTCTTCCCTATTTTTAAACATGCCCAAGTATAACAACTCTATCAATCATACCAAAAACCTAATTGCAATCACCCAACCTCAAGAGTCAACTTGTAACCACTAAGCCCTCTCAACTCACGCACTTACCCAACAAGAAAGTTTACAACATTACCAACTGCTCATGAGATCATGTGCCCTCACCAACAAACAAAAGAGTGAATATAACTAGTCCCCACATTCAAATATGCTTTTTGAATATAATTTAAAGACATCACACAATTGAATAAACTTTCACTCACTCTCACAAAGAATTCATATGCATCCCGTGGTCGTACCATAAGCTTGCCCGTAGTGTAGATCTCTACTAATTTAGGCTAGCCAAATCTAGGATCAATTAGGATTTTTAAGGTTGTAATGTAGGCTAATGGAAGGGTAGGATATATTTAGGGATAGTGACTAACCCTCCTAAGCACTTTAATACACTACATTCACAATTCACACATATTCTTCTCAACCAATTCACTTGCCACAATCCATACACAACATAGCCCTTTCTCAATTAAGCACTTCTATACTTCCACTAGCAGAATTAAATAAGAAGTGGAGATGTGTCTCTTTTTCTACATACTTTCACTATCATTTTTCTCTTCTTTCTTTTACAACAATATTTGTTTTTCTATATATGAAAGTTCATTGGCTAGTGGCTTTTGATTTCAATTTTAGTGCACTAACAAGCCTTTCCATGGCTCCACTCAAAAGTTAATCCTCAATATCTCACCTTACTTCTTTTAGCGACTAAGTGCCTTAGGAGGTAAAGGTGCAAAAATCTCAATTTAAGAACAAAATAGGGGTACGGCTTGTAATGGGGGTGCCAAAGAAAAGGTCTATAGGCTCAAAGGGGCTAGCAATGGAATTTTTTTATTTTTGTGTGACAAGCACATCCGTGATCAAGCAAAAAAATTCCTACGTCATCTCCTAGATTAGCATAACCTACAATTTCGCTTCGCTTAACACACGGGGCAAGTTCTAGACTACACAGGATAGCATAGAAAATCACTAGACCTCACTCACACATTGCACATGACTCAATCACAACGGTTTTGTTCAATTCTCAAGTCAGGCAAGCACACATAGTTGGGAGAATTAAGTAATATCACACTATGTGTCATACAAGTCAAACAACTGAGCTAAGGTGTCACAAAATAGGCTATTTATTTTTACCTAGGCTTCACATGTCAAACCAAATACAAGGGAAAGTAGAATGTATGTCATAACCTAATATGCCGGCACCAAATATGTCAAGAGGTATTTCTAAGTTACTCAGTTTCTTCCTAACTACTCCTAAAAAAATTAAAGTGCCTGGTTTGAGCTACACCCTTGGAAAAGAACCGGTGCCCAAAGTAAAACCAAGGGATACTACCTAAATACCCTAAAAATAAAAAACTCTTTTTGATATTTTCTTTTTTAATCGGACTTTATCCCTCAAGAAAATTTTCCAACAGATCCATCATCGGGAAAAGTCCGAGCTTTTTCAATTTTTTTTCTTTTTCGTTTCTTAACTAATACCAAATAAAAATAATAATAATTTTATACAATTACAATTCACTTCAGAAAGTAGTTTCCCCACCGCACACTTATGTTATGCATTGTCCTCGATGCATGATCACAAAGAAAAACACTCAATCTGTATAGTCAGGACGACCCCACACTTAAGCTCAAACATCCTCCTCAGCTTCAACTTTTTGGTACTCAGACTTCCCCTACTCTGCAAAACAACACAAAACTTGGCACTAAAAAAATAAAAACATAATAAATAAATATAATATATACAGGTTGGGTTGCCTCCCAACAAGCGCCTTATTTATAGTCGTGTCACGGCTCTGCTACTTTGCTCAGGCTGGGCGCTTTCTCTTCTTCTTTCTCCCATGAAGCCTAGACTTTTTGCACGCTCTTAACGGGTCTCCTTTTTCATCTCTGGCTCTTTTCTCAATCATCTTTACACCCTCAGCTTGCAACACCACCTCCTATGGATCACTACCATTCACATAAGGACTCTGCTTTATCCCCTTCAAGTCGACCACAGTAATCATGCACAGTTCCTCATAATGCTTTGGGAGCTTAAGTGCCTTGTGCACATTAAAAGTGACCTCCTCATCGTCAACTCTCATTTTTAACTTCCCTGCCCTCACATCAATAATTGCTCCTCCAACAGCCAAGAATGGTCACCCCAAAATAGTGGGCACTTCCTTATCTTCCTCGTAATCAAGCACAATAAAATCAGCTGGAAGAATAAAATTTCCCACTCGAACTAACACATCCTCAATAATTCCTTCCGGCATAACTAGCGACCTATCTGCTAACTGTAGAGTGATTGTAGTAGGTCTAAGCACCCCCAATCCGAGTTTCTTGAACAAAGAAGATGACATCAAATTTATACTAGCCCCTAAATCACACAGGGCTCTACCAACTTCCTTTTTTCCAAGAGACAAAGGAATTGTGAAACTCCCAGGATCCTTCAACTTAGGAGGAAGTTTACTCTGAACCCTAGCACTGCACTCTTCAGTAAGTGCAACTATTTCAAACTTTGCATGTCTTCTTTTGTTTTCCACAATATCTCTGAGATACCTTGCATACTTAGGCACTTCTTGCAAAATTTCCACCAAAGGAAAATTAACACTCACTTGGCTCAACATATCTAAGAATCTCTTGTACTTAGCATCATATTTTTGCTTCTGCAGTCTTTGTGGAAACGGAGATGGTGGCCTTGTCTCAATTATTGGCTCAGGTCCTTTATCATCTCTCTCATTCCCCTTAATTGGCTTGGGAACTAATTCTCCTTCAGGATGAGCTGTATTCTTCTTTTTCTTTGGAACTTCTTCTAGTACTCTTCCATTTCTCAAGGTAATTGCATTGACTTGAGCCTTAGGATTAGACTCAGTATCACTAGGAAGAGCCCCTACTGGTCTGGTATTTTGGGCACTAGCAAGATGTCCCATTTGGCGTTCCAAATTTTCATTGCTGCTGCTTGGGCCTGCTGATCAGCCATTAATTTCTGATTAAAAACTAGCTGGTCGGCCATCATTCTCTTCATAATCTCGTTAAGGCTAGCTGGTGGTTCAGCCTGAGGTGGTATGTATTGTTGTTGAGGTGCTTGAGGCCTGTATTGATTCTTAGTGCCTTGATTTCCACCCCAAGAGAAGTTTGGGTGGTTTCTCCGGTTGGGATTGAAAGTGTCCCCATACTGATTTGTTTGGCCTCGATTTGCATTACCCATAAAATATACAGACTCTGGATTTTCTGGGCATAGATTGCTCATGTGACCCTCTCCACAGACTTCACAAAATACCTGAACTTGTTGCACTGGTTGCACTGGCTGGGCTTGTTGCTTGTTAATGATCATGGTCATCTGATTGACTTGGTTGGTCAGCGTAGAGATCTGTGCTGATAAGGCTGAGACAACATCTAATTCAAGAACCCCTGGTGATTTTTGTACCATATTCCTACCCATCTCTCCTTGCCAATCCGGATTGCTTTTGGAGAATTTGTTCAATAATGCAAATATTTCGTCATAGTTCTTCTCCAATACTTGACTTTCAGCTACAACATCTACCACAATCTTTGTTTGGGGGTGGAGCCCTTCTATGAAAGTGTGAACTAACACTTCGTTCGTCTGATTATGATTAGGACAGTCTCTGAGTAGCCCCTTGAACCTTTCCCATGCTGAATATAAAGATTCTCCTACTTTCTGTTTAAAGGAAACTATCTCACTTCTGATCTTCGCAGTCTTGCCTGGAGAAAAAACCATGCCAAAAATTTTCTTGCCAAATCATTCCATGATGTAATGGAATTAGTTGGTTCCACCTTCATCCACTGCTTAGATTCGCCCAACAGAGAGAATGAAAAAAGTATGAGCCTCACATAATCTGGTGTGACCCCGTTAGTGATATAAGTATCGCTAATCTTCAAGAAGTTCAGAATGTGCTGCTGTGGATCCTCGTGTGGAAGACCCATAAACTGCCCGTTTGCATGAAGTTACTGGATCATGCTCTGTTTCAACTCAAAGTGCCCGTTGACTCTGGGCTTCACGATGCTGGAGGTAACATTAGCAATACTGGGCATCGCTACCTCCTGAACAGCCATATGTTGCTCATCTGCCATGTTCACAGGAAATTGAATGAGTTTCTGAATATTGTTTGTATCCCTTGCTTCCCTCAACCTCCTGTGAAATGTTCTCTCAGGTTTGGGGTCAAAGCCGTCGAATCTGTCCTGGCTTCTGACCCTACGCATTCAATCAAAGTTCCCGACATTAGAGCAACAATCAAGTAACGTTAGACTAGATGAAATAAACAATTAAAGCAAACTAGAAAGTAATCTATATTCAAGTCCCCGACAACGGCGCCAAAAACGTGTTGCTCCCAAATGCACACGCAAGTATACGTGGTCGTACAAGTAATAGAATGATAAGTTGAGTGTCGAACCCACAGAGACTTGTATAAACTACTCACTAAATCACTAAAATTGTTATTCAATCAAGCCAAAATAAAAATCCAGGAATGTAACTATAGTATACTACGATTCTAAGAAATAACTAATTATCAAGTAACGAGTTGATTGTTGTGTATTCAATAGAGAAGAATATTCTACGGTTGTGATCGATTCGCCATTCGTATTGTGTTCTAATTAACTCTCCCTTTCATATAATTCACTCATGGTTGCTAATCAATCGATAATTGCTCTCATAGCCTTCTCCTGAAGCACTACTCGCCTATTTTCAATAGTTTAACGCTTATATTCCTATGAAATTAATCTATCAGAACGCATTAAGATTACGATATTTAATTAAGCACGGTGACTAGGTATATTCCTATTCTAACCAAAAATACGCTCCCCTGAAGTGTTAAGATCGCGTTCTCTTCAACTCTTCTCTAATATATACACGGCTTTCTCAAGCATAGCATAGATAGTATATAGAACCTAACTGCTGGCCAGAAAATTAAGTAATTAAACACAGATTTGAAGAAACAATCATATATTGAGTGAACTATAATCAAGGTTAAGCTAATGTCGAACAACAATATTCATGGCTAAATCACAACCGTAGAACAATGGGTGTTTAGCCACTCATGATATAATCAAACAATTGCATAAGTGTTGAATCAATTGTAAATACTAGAAAAGATGAAGATAACTGAGAATTCTCCGCTTCCTAATTATCTCATGTGTGTTTTCCTCCAAAGTAGCATCGGACTCCCTCAAAAATAAGCTTGCTTTTATACGTGTTGGGTAGGTCTAGGGCCGAATAACCCATGTCCCGGGCAAAATAGGCAAAATTCACATCTCCGGCGCCCTGGGTAGCGCCAGGCGCCCACCAGGGAGCTACTCACAAATTGGTTTCTGCCCACAGCGCCCCAGGTGGTGCTAGGCGCTGCCTGTGGCACCCAATTTCGCAATTTTCCCGGTTTCGTCCGTTTTGGCTCTAATTTTGCGCGTTTCGCCCCCAATTGCTCCCGAATTATTCCTACACATAAAAACACTTCAAATTCATATAAATCATCACATTTAACATCCCAAATTCACGAAACAAAAGTAAAATATGAGGCTATATATATAGAAATATATACTTTAAGCTAAACATCAGGCACTGTGGAAATCATGCAGAAGCAAGATCCTTAGTTAAAACCCTTATCAGAGTAGGGTACTATTGGCCCAAAATGAAAGAAGAGGCTGAGGGTTTCGTAGCTAAATGCGATAAATGCCAACGGTTTGCTAACAACATGCATTGACCAACAGAGCTACTGCACCCAGTGATATCGCCATGGTCGTTCATGAAATAGGGCATGGACATAGTGGGACCCTTCCCGCAGCTAAAGGAAAGGTACGGTTCTTGCTTGTGTTAACTGATTATTTCACGAAATGGGTAGAAGCAGAAGCTTTTAAACAGGTGCGAGAGAAAGAAGTGAAATGCTTCATATGGCAAAACACAATATGCCACTTTGGAATACCGAAGGAAATCGTATGTAACAATGGCCCGCGATTCATAGGTTCGCAGATCACAGAATTCTTCGAAAGCTGGCAAATCAAACGAACCACTTCGTCACCATATCACCCCGTGGCTAATGGACAAGCCGAATCAACTAACAAAGTCATCGTCAAAAACCTGAAGAAACGGTTGGAAAAAGCTTAGAAAAATTGGCCTGATGAGCTATGGGCAGTATTATGGGCTTACAGAACAACTCAAAAATCAGCATGGGAGAAACTACTTTTGCACTTGTTTATGGTGCAGAGGCTTTGATACTGGTGGAGATCGGCGAACCAAGCACAAGGTTTACAATAGCCACGGAGGAAGTGAACAACGACGAGTTAAGAACCAGTTTGGAGTTGCTCGAGCAAAGAAGAGAAGTTGCATTTATATGAATGGCAGCTCAGAAACAAATCATAGAACGATATTACAACAGAAACGCTCATCTCAAATATTTCAAAATTGGGGACTTCGTTCTTAAGAAAGTCTTTCAATCAATGAAGGAAGCTGGTGCAGGGAAGCTAAGTCCAAATTGGGAAGGACCCTACAAAATCCGTGGCATTTCTAGGAAAGGTGCTTATGAGTTGGAAGCTATGGACGGCAGGACCTTACCAACCAGTTGGAATGCCATTCATTTAAAGAAGTATTACTTCTAAGTGAAAGGAATACCCCCGGTCAGGTATCATTACATTCGATTTTATATTTGAATAGTTAAAATTTTACTAACCGGTTTAGATGATAGGCAAAAAACTAACCTATCACCAGATGATGATATTAGACATGCAAAGACGCGAGGAAGTAACTAAATTCCCGATCTAGGGTTACACTTTCTGATGGACGTTTTAAAGGGTTAAGCAGTCATCATCTAAAAACTATATACCTTCGAGTCCCGTATGTTTTCCTTTTTAGGAAAAAAGACAACAAGGAAGGAATAGTCAAGTGCTCGAGATCTCATTATTCAAAGCTCAAACACTTAGGGGACTATACAGTATGGAAGGAAAATACGAAGCAAAGAAGACTATCAAAAGTCAAATCTAGAGCCCGAGGATCCATCTACCCAACAAGTCAAGTGATACGAGCAAAATCAAAAGAGCCAAAGACTCAAAACACAAAGCCTGATTAAAAAAAACCTTCGAAAATATGTTTGTCATGACCCGAAATCCCACCTTCGGGCCATGACTGCATCTAACGTTGAACCCGCTAGACAAGCCAACGTTTGAAGTAAATAAAACTCATTAACACAAAATACGAACAAGATAACTAAGGCTTCGATGGCCCCCAATATGAAATTTAGCAAATAACCCAAAATATAACATAGCAGATTCGAAATACAACCCATAAGCAAATCCCAGAACTGGTGTCACATACTCACGGACTATCTAAGTGATTACTACAACAAAAGGTCTGAAATAAGTACATAAGACTGTCTTGAAATACAAAGTAAGACAGAGCTGAAAGTGGAAAGTAGAAGGTGACATCAAGGCCCACGAACGTCTGCGGTCTACCTCGAGTCTCCTGTGTGACTGAATGAGGTGCTCCGATCATCAGTGATCTCCGAGTCCGGCTGCGTAGTCTGCACAACATAAAGAAGTGCAGGTGTAGCATCGGTACAACCGACCCCATGTACTGAGTAAGTGTCGAGCCTAACCTCGGCGAAGTAGTGACGAGGCTAGGACCAACACTACATATGTACCTGTGTAATTTTATATAATAGCAGGAAAAATGACAACAAAAATAAGCAAGTAAGACAGATACGGGGAGAACATGCTGGGGAGATAGGGTAACAGTATGCTAACAAAGTAGTACAAGGTAATAAATGAAACATAAAGGCACGACAGAAATATAGCTTCTCAAACAAATAATGAACAGAAAAGGCACGACATGTCCCCTCGTGCATAACCTCACAGTCACTCGGCACGGAATGTCCCCTCGTGCATATATAATAACACTCGACACGGAATGTCCCCTCGTGCATAACCTACAATCACTCGGCACGACATGTCCCCTCGTGCATATATAATAACACTCGGCACGGAATGTCCCCTCGTGCATAACCTCACAATCACTCGGCACGGAATGTCCCCTCGTGCATATATAATAACACTCGGCACGGAATGTCCCCTCGTGCATAACCTCACAATCACTCGGCACGGAATGTCCCCTCGTGCATATATAATAACACTCGGCACGGAATGTCCCCTCGTGCATAACCTCACAATCACTCGGCACGGAATGTCCCCTCGTGCATATATAATAACACTCGGCACGGAATGTCCCCTCGTGCATAACCTCACAATCACTCGGCACGGAATGTCCCCTCGTGCATATATAATAACACTCGGCACGGAATGTCCCCTCGTGCATAACCTCACAATCACTCGGCACGGAATGTCCCCTCGTGCATATATAATAACACTCGGCACGGAATGTCCCCTCGTGCATAACCTCACAATCACTCGGCACGGAATGTCCCCTCGTGCATATATAATAACACTCGGCACGGAATGTCCCCTCGTGCATAACCTCACAATCACTCGGCACGGAATGTCCCCTCGTGCATATATAATAACACTCAGTCAACACGGCATGTCCCCTCGTGCGACGATAAAACACGAGGCAACAATAATATGAAATTCAACAACACGAAGTATCAAGTGCATGAAATTATTCAAATACA
>ML282866.1:0-60849 GCA_005239495.1 Nicotiana undulata | reverse complement strand
AATGGTAGAGTGTGTACTGATATTTGTAGGGAAGGAGATCAAATTTTGAAATGGAAATCACGTTTTGCTTCTTAGAATCTGATTATGTAATTTATGATGCTCAACAATAGTTAGTGTGATATTCAGTGAATTAGATCAAGTGACAACTGATATTATTTCAGTTTAATAATTGAATTTAAAAAATGAGAAAGAAAAAAAAGGTATACTATACAAGTTATATATAAAAAGGGTAAACAAATATTTTCTATATCTGTTAATTTTTCTTATGGTATAAAAAAAATAGTGTTAACAGTAAATGAAATTGGATTATGAAGAGAAAATGAATATAAAAAAATGAAGTTAAATGAAAGTAGAAAAGGAAAAATAATCCACCATTGAAGGACCTTGAAGCTTGAAACTCATAACTTGGTCTGTTTGAGTTTTTTATTGTTTTGATCTGATCCTGCATGAGTATGTTTGGAAAGTTGATTGGAGGTTGTAGCTAAAGTTTTAGTCAATTTGGTAGAGATTTTGTAGTAGATTTTAGAAATGAAATATAGTTGAACCAAAGAAGAAGACGAATTTGTATTGTATACCCAAATAGTATACAAATATACCATTTTGGTATACAATTCATTCCAACTATATACCCTATTAGTATAGCTATATACTATATTGGTATCATATGCTAGTTGAATCATTTTTTGGTTGTATTAGCTTCATTTAATTGGTACAATATTTGATTTTCTTTTAATAATAGTAATATAGTACAATATCTTGAAATACTTTATTATATTAATATGTGGTACACTATTTTTTTTATTTTTCTCTTTATGCATGTGTGTTATGTAATAGTCGTATAGCCATATAGTTGACGGAAATTAACCAGCAAAACTGTATACCATCTTGGTATAGTTATATGCCATATTGGTATCATATGGTAGTCTGAACATTGTTGTTTTGGCTGCATTTTAAGTGAATTCTATTATGAAATTATTTATATGAACATGATTTGCAGTGCTGAAATTCTTGTGTGCCGATGGACATAAATTATGTGTATTATGTAATAGTTTTTATAGTTATAAGAAATTGTTGGAACGACCTCATACAACTATATACCCCTGTTAGTATACAGAATGAGCAAGTTGTTTTGTGAATATTTAGCTTGCAATACGAGCATGCAATTTTCTCATACTTTTATTGCGTCCTTTTATGTTTTGGTACAGTAGTATAGTCGAATATAGTTGTATCAATATTCTAGAGAAATCATATGCTCTGTTGGTATACATATATACCATATTGGTATCACATGATACTAGAAATCTTTTGTGTCACTTATACTTTTATTGTATTTTTTAATATAGTATTATCATTTTTATTCTAACGAGATTTGGTTGCTGTAAATTATATTTTCTTGCTCTATACCTAGTTGTATTACTGCTAATGGTAGAGTGTGTACTGATATTTGTAGGGAAGGAGATCAAATTTTGCATGGCAATCACGTGTTGATTCTTATAATCTGATTATGTAATTTATGATGCTCAACAGTAGTCAGTGTGATATTCAGTGAATTAGATCAAGTGACAACTGATATTATTTCAGTTTAATAATTCAATTTAAAAAATGAGAAAGAAAAAAAAATAAAAGATATATTATACTAGTTATATTAAAAAAAAGGTGAAAAAATATTTACTATATCAGTTATATTTTTTTATTGTATAAAAAGAATAATAAAAGATAGTGAAAACAATAAGTAAAATTTGATTATGAAGAGAAAAAAAATATAAAAAAAGAAGTTACATGAAATTAGAAAAGGAAAAAAGAAAAAAATAAGTAGAAAACAAGAAAAAAGAAAAGGAGAAAAGAAAGAAAAAAAGGAAAAAAAGAAAAGAAAAGAAACATAGAAATAAAAAAGACTTGGATAAAAAAGAGAAATTTTCCCCACAAAAACTACTATGAGTAGAAAATGTAATTAATTTGATGGGTAAGAAAACAAATAGGTAGACAAAAGTAAATAGTTTTTTTTTTTTTGGGTAACTATATCATTCTCCCAAACATAATATGAGACCACAGTAGTGAAAAAGGCCCAATAAACTTTATAGTCCCACATGTTGTCTGAATGACATGTAGACAAACAACATCAAAATTATCGAAACCTATTCACTTCTCTTCGTCTTTATCTTCTTCATCTCTTCTTCTTCGTTCTTAGATCATTTCTCCATGAAAGCTAGAATTAGGAAAGGGTTTTTTCCTTTCAACAAATTTGGTAGTAAATTTCTAATTTTCATTAAGAAAAAAGTTATCTGTAAAAACAATTCATTCTGATTGATGATTAAGAGAAAAAATCAATCACTCAAAATTAAACCACAATGTCACTAAGCTTGAATTTTAGTGGGCTCCTAATTAGTTAATTGAACCGAACTGGAATCAAGCGAGAGCTGCGAGATTCCTAATTAAAGGGACATAGAAAGTATCTAAGTGTTAAAATCATTATTATTCTTAGCTAGAAGCAATATGGGGAAAATGGCATCAAGAGTGTATTAAAAAACATATATATATTAAATATGAATGCACAGAGAATAAATACCTCAAGTTGATGTCCAATAGTGACAGTGATTGTATCTGGGCTGGTCTTAAACGGCAATCGACCACGTTTTGAATGCACAGAGAATTCAAGTGGTTCTAGTGGGAGATAAAGGTTCAAAGCATACTTAAACGAATCTTCAAGTCTTGCACTGTGGGGTGGAAGCCAAGTTTGGTCCATGCTACTGGATTGGTTCTTAGTACATCTGTATATGTACATCTTTACTTCTTCTGCTTCAATTTTCTTCCAAGATTGATCACTCTCACTCGATCTGATTATTTCATCCACTTCTTTTGCTATTCCTTTTAGTTTGTTCAATACCTCTTTCAACTGTTGCCTGCACCAAATATTAAATATATCATTATCAATCTTTTTTTTTTTGAATCAAATAAAGAAAAAGAAAAACAGAATATAAAGTTGTTTAAGTATAACAAGAATTAAAATACTTTTTTTTTATAACTTTACTTCATTTTAGTTAATCATCCGGGATTCGAAACTTATTGTCCCATTAATACGGATTCGCGTCGGCTGAGCCCCTACGAAGGTAAGGTGCTCTGTATTACAAGAACTTCTTCTGATTAAGAGTGAAAGGATTCCCTTTAAAAGTTTAATTTTATCAGTTAGGCTACGGCCCAAATAAAAGTTCAACAGTTGGAGGGAGAAATTCAACAATAGCCAGATTTACAAGTGGTTATTCAAAAATAACCACACTTTTAAAAGTAATTAAAATTTAGTCATTTTTCATGTAAAGATAAATTTAAACGAAAACACAGTTCAAAATCCGAAAAATACTCTAGTATAAAATTGGAGTTCCAGTATAAATATACTGGAACTCTAGCATATTATACTAGAGTTCCAGCATTATATACTGGAACTGCAGCATAATATAATGGAGTTTCAGCATAAGTATACTAGAACTCTAGCATAATATACTAGAGTTCCAGCAAAGTATATCGGTCCAGTATAATATGCCGGAAGTTCATACACAGATGCTCGAATCTCCAGTATATTATGTTGGAACTTTCCGCGTGTTGGGGTTCCAGCATAATATGCTGGAAGTTCATACACAGGTGCACCGAACTCTAGTATATTATGCTGGACCGGTCTCTGTTGCAACAAAATAGTAACTATTTTTCAGTGACTTGACAAACTGACTATTTTTGAATGACCAATCCGAAAAATGCCTAGCTCGAACTAGTTTTACCAGTTTTGAGCGTAAGGTCCTTATACCCGTCCGGAGCTATGTAATCAAGTGTCTTGTGCCATAGTATTAGAGGACTTAGTTTCAATTGTTTCTTTCATAATGGCCCACCGATTTTTGAGGAAATTACGCGGACGGCTTGTACAATTCAGAATAATTACCCAAAGAGTTACCAAAAATACCTATCCCAACAAGTTATTTACGGGGCATTCGCATGTATACTCGTTTTTGGGTCACATTTTAATTTATATCTGCTTTGCAAAAGAATTGCAAGTGTACCTATTTTCACTTAACTTCAGGCATACGGGCCCGAAGTAGCAAATATTTTTGTCTGAAGTGGAGCAAAACTTCAAATATTTTTGCATGAAGTTTGGCCTGACTTGCAAAGGCAATCATGCAAAACGTCAGTTCAATAATGCAAATGGGAAACTTCAGTTCAATAAAACAACAACATGTGTTGGCTTAAGTTTTTGTTTGTAATTGCTGAACTTCACCATTCTAGTAGCTGAAGCTTTGTTTGTAATTGCTGAACTTCAGCATTCTAGTAGCTGAAGCTTTGTTTGTAATTGCTTAACTTCAGCATTCTAGTAGCTGAAGTTTTGTTATGTATTTGCTAAACTTCAGCATGTTTTAGTTGAAGCTTTGTTTTGTATTTGCTGAACTTCAACATGTTTTAGCTGAAGCTTTGTTCTGATTGTGATGAACTTCAGGGCTGAAGTTTGTTTTGTATTTGCTAAACTTCAGCATGTTTTAGTTGAAGCTTTGTTTTGTATTTGCTGAACTTCAACATGTTTTAGCTGAAGCTTTGTTCTGATTGTGATGAACTTCAGGGCTGAAGTTTGTTTTGTATTCGCTAAACTTCAGCATTCTAGGAGCTGAAGTTTTTGTTTATATTTGCTGAACTTCAGCATTCTTAGAGCCGAAGTTCTAAAACAACAACGAATTTAATAGATCATGATTAACAACGATTGATGCTGTTTCATTTCAAAAATTAAGAATGAAAAATATTTTTGACATGAAAACAAGTTACAACAGATAAATTAGAACCAAAAACCAATGTGCATGTAAAGTAAAATATCTAAGAGGTTAAATTATTGTGAATAAGACCAAACTGAACATAATGGAACAAGCAGATATGTATGAATCATCAAGCTAGAACACATAACAATAACTCAATCTTCAGCATTCAGAAAACGAAGGAGGAGCTGAAGTTTTTTAAATAGTGGGTACAAGTTAATTTTTTTTTTAAACTAGGTATATGTTAAATATGAGCGATCAAATAAGGTGCCCCGCGCAATTTTTCATTTACTCGCTCACGCATCTCATATTTGCACAAAAGTTGTTCACGTTGATTCGCCAGCCGAAAACTTCTAAGCTTCTCCTCCTTTAAATATCTGCGGGTGTAAGATCGCGGAGCTATGGTGGTTCAATTAAGGGAACAGTGATAAATTTTTAGGTGTAATCTAGAATGAGTGATCTTAGTGGTTTTGGACGGTAGGGACTGGTATTGTGGAGGGGGTATCAGGAATGAGGAATAGGGTGTTGTTAGTGGTTTAATGTGTTTGTTTTCTGTAGAATTGTTAACCTTTTGATCATGCATTTATTTTCTTCCTTTTTTCTTTTTCTGGAGCTCCTTGCTCTGGTGATGAAGTTTAAAATTCGGGGATTTATTGTAAAGAAATTTAAATCCAGCATCGAAGGACGTTGAAGTTGGGTTTGTTGATTGTGTAGTTATTTCAGTTCGACTTTGACATGAGTGTGTTTAAAATATTGATTGAAGGTTGTGACAAAATTTTTAGTCAAATTGGTGGAGATTTTGGAGTAGATTTTTAAATTTTAGCTTAAAATTGAGTTAAACTAACAAAGAAAAAATGAATTTGTATACATACCAAAATGATATATTTTGTATTGTTTTGGTATGTAATAGTTAATTTAATAATATATAATTAATTGAAATAATATACTATTACAAGTATAATGTAACAGTATAATCTATACTATATTAAAAGCACGAAGGCACTTAGCCAAATGTCGTTCGTCTTTTTTACTCTCTAAAATTAGATTTCACAATAGACAAAATGATCATTTAATTATTTTCCTAATACTTAGGACTGTAAAATTATTGCTTATTAAATATTTTTTTATATGGTGGTATCGAATTGATTATAGCATTCTTGTGAGATGCGAAGAAAGAAGCTATGGGTTGATCAACATTAGGGTTAAGTATATGTTGTTTAATTACGTTATTCATAAATAGTTTATTTCAGAGTCTTATATGCGTTAAGTTTTATTTTATAAATTAACTCACTGTTTAATACTATTTACGTAATTGTTAAGTAGTGTATTTATTGATTTGGATACACGCGCAAAACGCGTACCCTAAGACTAGTATTGAAAGAAAAGCACAAGATACCATTTTGATATACATGCCATTTTGGAATATAATATATAATTCAACAACATACACTCTACTACAATAGTATACTGTTGCGATATATAATATAATATAATAGTATATTATTATAGTATACAACATAATGTAACAATATATTATTATAATTTGGTCATTTTTAACTTTTGAAATTTTCAACTGGGTCCTTTTTAAATAATTTAACGAATTTCTCATGATTTTTTAAAAATATTTTCTTAAATGAGTGTTTGATGGAGTTTCATGGAGGTATTATTCGTGGTGGGTGTTGAAATAGAAATAAAATAGTAATATACATATTTGGTATATTTATACGCACTTTTCGTATACTACTGTGACAAGCATTTTTCAATAATATTAGACAATAATATGCCACTTTATTATACCGATATACTTTTTTATTATAATGATATTTAATTGTAGATTATATATTCTAAAAATATTTCCAGTAATACACATATTTAAAGAAACAAAAAGAGAAAAAAGATATACTATACAGGTTATTTTTTTGACATCTAATATGGAAAAATGAAAAATGTGAAAGAGAAGAAAAAAAAATACTCCTTCAATTATATAAAATAAAATAAAAAAGTTAATGAAAATTTACAATATTAGTTATTTTTTAGTGCATAAAAAAGGGAGAAAAATTTAAAGAAAATGAGCAAAAAAGTGCACGAAAACAGATTATGGAGAAAAAATATATGATGAAATTAGAAAATCAAACATGGGATCCACCATCGCAATATGCACATGACAAGTCTAAGTGATGTGTAAAAATAATAACCAAAAAATACAAAGCAAAGAAGAATCAATAAAGGCGGCTGATCCTTAAAGGGCACTGGCATGCTATGGTCTAGGGAATGGGTAGAGCCAAATAAATAATTTAGGTTGAGTAGAGCCAGATAATTTATTTGGGTTGGGTAGGTATTTGTGAATTTATTCCTTTTTTTTCTTTTTTCTAATCTCCTATGGTAGCAGATCAATTGGTACGCTCTCCTGTCCAAAACAAGTGATCATTTTACCTTTTTATTTTAATCCATAATAAGTGTCTATTTATATAATTAAGAAAAAATTAATTTTATTTTTTCAAAATTTGCCCTTATTTACATATTCCAATGTGTCAAGGTAACAATAAATTAAGGTTAATTTAGTGAATACATCTTTTTTCTCTATGAGTTCATATTTTCTTAATGGGTATGCTAAAGGTAAAACGGTCACTTATTGTGGACCAGAGGGAGTAATATTTTTGGCACAACGTGTACGGGATATTTTACCGAAGCACTCCTAGGCCGACCAGTAGTACTAGGACTAATATTGTAATTTCCTATTTATGGTTTGTATACGGGTAAAATCGAGATCATGGTGCACCCCGACCTCGGACAAGATAACCCAGGCGCAAGACATGATAACAAGAGACCAACATCGAGGCGAAAGTCTCGTCGAGTCAGAATTCGGGGGCATGACGTCTGCCCTCAAGAATATTAGGGTCATTCCAGATCGGTCCTAACCTCGAACAGCTTCAAAGAACATTGTCAGACAATCAAGCATAGCCAACAGAAGGACGAAATATCTGTGACCGACCGGGTATCACGGCAGGGATCTCGACACATATCAATAAGGAACCGACAATCAGTTAATCAGAAGATTATTAACCTTCATATAGTTGTAACTAAAGTAGGACTCCCCTACTATATAAAGGGGGTCTAGTAATTCATGAAACATATTGTAACACACATTCCAAAGCAATATATCATTATTTTCTCAGTTATTAGATCTTTCTCTTGTTCATCAGTGTCGGTCGCGATGAGCCCCTATCGAGGGTGACTATTTCACTAGGGCTGGATCTATCCTACTCGTGTGGTTTGAATTTATTTTATCTTTGTTTGTAAATATTGACTTAATTTATCGTTTTGTATCGAATCAATCCGCGTATCCTTAAAATCTCTTACAAATTTAACTATTATCCGATTTTGAGGGTAAACAGTTGGCCACCACCGTGAGGATAAGGATAGTAACGGCGATTCGATATAAATTCCCACAACACACCTTATTTTACACTTGTTTTTGAAGTGTCTATAATTTTAGGCCAAAACTAAAAATGTCGAACTCTTGATCAGCCCCTCTGAACGTGGATGCTTAATCCGGTCACCATGGCGAGAACAACAATGTAGCGTCGGGTAAGGAGGTGCTCGGTCGACCTCAATGGAGTTCCAGTTGTAGACCCGATCGACGCTAGCTCGCATGTGGCCATCAATGCAAATTTGCCTACCGATGAAGTCCAATCGGTTGCACGAAATACACACAGCGGTGAAGATGATGGGATCAACTTACAGGTGATCGTCTAAATGTTAAAAGCTCAACAAGAAGCAATAGCCTAGCTCCAAAACCAAAGCCACGCCCCAAGCAGAATTGAGCCCGAGCCATCTTGGGAATTCACCCGTAGAAATGAACCGATCATGCATAGGTTGAATGAAATTGAATCCGGTACTAACCCCGAGATCATAAAGATGCTCGAGGAGATGACAAAACAGATAGAATCGGGAGAGAAGAAGATCGAAGCCAATGACAAAAAAATGGAAATCTACAACTCCAGGGTCGACCAAATCCCAGGAGCACCACCAATATTAAAGGGCCTCGATTCCAAGAAATTTCTTCAAAAACCTTTTCCTCCGAGCGCAGCTCTGAAGCTGATCTCTAAAAATTTCCACATGCTCTGATCCCTAAGTACAACAGAATAACTGACCCAAATAAGCATGTGACCTCCTACACATGTGCCATCAAAGGGAACGACTTGGAGGATGAGGAGATCGAGTCTGTCCTGCTGAAAAAGTTAGGAGAAACTCTGTCAAAGGGAGCTATGATATGGTATCACAACCTGCATCCTAATTCTATTGACTCATTTGCTATGCTTGCGGATTTATTCATGAAAGCACATGCCGGGGCTATTAAAGTAGAGACCAGGAAGCCAGACCTTTTCAACATGAAACAAAATGATAATGAGAAGCTCAAAGAATTTGTATCCCTGTTTCAAATGGAACGGATAGACGTGCCTCCTGTCGCAGACGATTGGGCCGTTCAGGCCTTCACCAAAGGACTCAATGTTCGAAGCTCGTTGGCTTCACAACAGTTAAAACAAAATTTGGTAGAGTATCCGGTTGTTTCTTGAGCCGACGTACATAACTGGTATCAATCAAAAATCAGGGTTGAAGATAATCAACTTGGGGCCCTTTCCGGGTCCGTTTATCCAGTCAGAGTCGTCGACAAAGTCAAGAGAGACATTGATCGTGAACCAAGATCGGACAGGGATCGGTATCAGCCATATAATGGAGACCGAAGAGGTAGTGGGTATGGGCGAACCCTATGAAAAGAGGAGTGATCGAGGTCAAAACAACTGGGGACTCATGAGCAAAAATAGTTTCGACAGGCCAACCGGGCCTAAGGAAACACCGAGGTTATCAAAGTACAACTTTAACGTCGATGGCGCTGCCATTGTATCTGCCATCGGAAGCACCAAAGACACCAAATGGCCTCGACCTCTACAGTGTGATCCATCCCAAAGGGATCCTAACCTAATGTGCAAATATCATGGTACTCACGGCAACAGAACAGAGGATTGCCGACAAATATCCCAGCTATTCAACAACGGTCATCTCCAAGTGTTCTTGAGCGATTGAGCCAAGAATCATTTCAGGAATAGAGATTCTAATAAACAGACCGAGCAGTAAGAACCTCAGCACGTCATTAACATGATCATCGATGGGGTCAACTTTCCCCAGGGGCCGATGTTGAAGCACACCAAAGTATCCATCACAAGGAATAAATGGACTCGGGATTACGTACCAGAAGGAACCTTGTCTTTCAATGATGTGGACGCGGAAGGGATCGTGCAGCCCCACAATGATGCACTAGTAATATCTGTACTCATAAATAAATCTGGAGTTAAGCGTGTGTTGATTGATCTAGGTAGCTCGTCCAACATCATCAAATTGAGGGTCGTGGAACAACTCAATCTACAAGATCAAATCGTGCCTGCAGTCCGAGTTGTAAACGAATTCAACATGGCATCTGAAACCACCAAAGGGTAGATAACATTACCGGTGAACGTCGACGGGACCATCCAGGAAGCCAAGTTCTATGTAATCGAAGTGGATATGAGGTACAACGCTCTGTTTGGGAGGACACGTATCCACAACATGAGGGCAGTACCCTTGACTCTTCACCAAGTGATGAAATTCCCAACGCCAGGAGGGACTAAAACTATCTACTAAGAACAACTAGATGTAAAGTAAATGTTCGCGGTCGAAGAGATAATCCCGATATCCACACTTACAATGACAAAAAGGTCTAGGTTCGGTCACCAAGGAAGAAGCCAAATAGCAATTACCAACAACGGCCCTGACCCAACCGGATGTTTCCGACGCAGCCAAGTCTTTTATAGCCCTCGATGATTCTGACGCTACTAAATCGACGATCGAGGAACTGGAGCAGGTCATATTAATCGAGCATTTGCCCGATTGAAAGGTATACCTGGGCACAGGGTTAAGTCCCGAGCTCAAGAAAAAACGCATTCAATTCTTATAGCTAAGATATATTATTTCGTTGCACCTTGATATGAAAGGGATCCCACCCGAATTAACCACTCACAAGCTGAGCCTAGACCCGAAGTTTCATCCGGTCAAACAGAAAAGGAGTCCTTAGTCCAACGTCAAGCATGCATTCATCAAAGACGAGGTATCTAAACTCCTTAAAATAGGGTCCATTCAGGAGGTTTAATACCCGGATTGGTTAGCAAACTTAGTGGTAGTCCCTAAAAAGAGAATAAATTAAGAATGTGTGTCGAGTATAAAGATTTGATAAGGCATGCCCGAAAGAATCTTTCACTTTGCCCAACATCGATCGCATGATTTATGCGACGACTAGCCACAAGATCCTCAGTTTTCTCGATGTCTATTTCGAGTACAACCAAATTCAGATGGACCCGGGCGTTCAATAAAAATTCCCTTCATCACTAACTACAGTACCTACTGCTATAACGTATGCCATTGGGACTTTAAAATGCCGATTCCACTTACCAACGCCTAGTAAATCGGATGTTCAAAGAAAAAATAGGAAAATCAATGGAGGTTTACATTGAAGGCATGATATTTAAGTCCCTACGAGTAGAGGACCATTTAAAAAAATTTCAGGAAACCTTCAACACATTAAAGAAGTACAATATGAAGCTGAACCAAGAGAAATGCGCGTTCGGAAATGGGCTCGTGAAATTTCTCGAGTTCATGCTGTCCAATCGGGGGATCCAAATCAATCCTGATAAAATCAAGGTCATAGAGGACATTACCCTATTGGACAATGTCAAAGCCGTACAAAGGTTAACCGGGCGCATAGTCGCTCTAGGTCGATTCATCTCGAGATCCTCTAACAAGAGCCATCGGTTCTTCTGAATGTTGAATAAGAAGAATAACTTCTCATGGACCCCGGAGTGCCAAAAAGCCTTGGAGGAACTCAAACGGTACCTCTCGAGCCCACCTTTGCTTCATACTCCAAAGGCAGACGGACAATTGTACCTATACTTAGCAGTATCCGAGGTGGCGGTAAGCGGAGTCCTGGTTCGAATAAAAGAAGGTACGCAATTTCTTATCTATTATGTTAGCAGAACTCTAGGCGAGGCTGAAACTAGGTATCCCCACCAAAACAATTGGGGCTCGCTTTGCTAAGCGCCTCTAGGAAGCTAAATCCATACTTTCAATGCCACCTCATATGTGTTGTAACCACTTACCCATTTAGGAACTTAATGCATAAAATCGAACTCTCGGGACGACTGGCCAAATGGACCGTGGATATCAACAGGTACGATATTGAATATCGACCTTGGACCGCCATCAAATCTCAAATTTTGGCATACTTCGTGGCCGACCTTATGCCGACCCTAATACCCGAAGTCGAAAAAGAGTTGCTGTTGAACTCAAGGACTTCTTTGGGAATACTGGACCCTCTTTATGTACGGTGTCTTTAATGCAAATAGGTCTGGACTTGGCATCGTGTTGAAGTCGCCGACATGTAATGTAGTTAAAGAATCTATCAGGGCTGTAAAATTGACTAACAACGAGGCTGAATATGAGGCTATGACTGCAAGTATCAAACTGGCTAAAAGCTTGGGGGAGGAGGTGATCGAAGCTAAGTGTGACTCCCTCCTTATGGTGAACCAAGTCAACGGGACATTCGAAGTCAAAGAGGAACGCATGCAAAGATACCTGGATAAACTGCAAGTAGCGTTACATTGGTTCTAGGAATGGACTTTACAACACGTACCTCGGGATCAAAACAATGACGTCGATTCTCTTGCTAACTTGGAATCTTCGGTCGACGACGATGAGTTCAACTCGGGGGCAGTCGTACAACTAATGAGATCGATAGTAGAAGAAGGTCACACCGGGATAAACTCAACGAGACTAACATAGGACTAGAGAACAAATATATAGAGTATCTGAAGACCGGAAAACTGCCCTCGGATCCTAAGGAATCGAGGTCTCTAAGCACATAGGAGGCCCGGTTCAGCTTGTCCGAAGACGGTACCCTATTCAGGAGAATGTTCGATGGCCCACTCGCAATATGTCAAGGACTGGGAGATACCAAGTATGTTCTAAGGGAGGTCTACGAAGGCACCTGGGGGAATCATTCGGCGCCGAATCATTTGTTCGGAAAGTAATCAAAGCCAGGTACTACTGGATCAACATGGAAAAGGACGCGAAGGAGATCGTACGAAAATGCAACGGGTGTAAGAGGAATGCTCTGATGATTCATCATCCCGAGGAGTTGTTGCATTTGGTCTTGTCACCCTAGTCGTTCATGAAGTGGGGGATGGACATCGTCGCCCCCCTGCCATGGGCACCCGATAAGGCTCAATTTATATTATTTATGACTGATTATTTTTCTAAATGGGTGGAAGCACAAGAGTTTGAGAAAGTCAGGGAGAAGGAAGCCATTGATTTCATATGGGACCACATAATATGCTGGTTCAAAATGCCGGCCGAGACCGTGTGCGACAGTGGAAAGCAGTTCATCGGCAGCAAAGCAAGCAAGTTTTTCGAAGACCATAAGATCAAAAGGATCCTATCAACACCCTACCACCTTAGTGGGAACGGGCAAGCGGAGTCCACAAACAAAACCATACTCCAAAACCTCAGAAAGATATTGACCGACGCCAAAGGTAAATGGAAAGAAATCTTGCCCGAAGTCTTACGGGCATACCGTACGACCTCGCAATTCAGTACCGGGGCCACCCCATCTCGTTGGTTTACGGAACCGAAGCTCTAATACCAACCGAAGTAGGAGAACCGAGTCTCAGGTTCCGATATGCGCCCGAAGAGTTAAACGACGAGGCCATGAATATGCGCCTGAAACTGTTAGATGAAAGGCGTAAGGCCGCCCTCGTCCGGATGCCCAAAAATAACGGATCGAAAGGTATTACAATCAAAAAGTCAACTTGCAAAACTTCAATGTCGGGGACTTGGTGCTAAGGAAGGTCACACTAACCCAGAACCCGAATGAAGGGAAGCTGGGGCCGAACTGGGAAGGTCCGTATCAAATTGTCGAGATCATTAGAAAGGGATCGTACAAACTCGGAGCAATGAACGGTGAGCGACTACCGAACAAGTGGAACGTAACTCACTTGAAACGATACTACTGCTAAGGTACGACCTCTTTCATTTCTTTTATTTATATATTGAACTAACATTTGCAGGTAATATTCAAGAAATGATACAACTTTTAGGCCTGGAAGATGGCGTTGCACTCTTTTTTCTTTGAACTGAGTTTGTCCCAAATGGGTTTTCCCGTAAGGTTTTTAACGAGGAAATAGTGGATCGTGATAACTTTGGATGAAATACCGATCATGAACCGGATTTGAGGATTACACCAGCAGTATCCAAGCTCGCTCTACAACTGGCCTCAAATACTGGGGGGATCGCCCTCGGATAATGATTTTAGCAAGGGAAGGAATTTTGTGCTGGAACAGTTTAGGCTCGGTCGATAGGATTTACTATAAGGGCCAAACGATCAAAATAATCGTGCCCACAAAGACCACCCGAGCCTTGACACAAAACATGTACACATGTGTAACCTTGTATATTACGCACAGAAATGAAAGGAAGTTCCCACCTTGCGGATAAATATTCTGTCCCTTTATAAGTTTTTCTTTTTTACATTTGGTCCCCTAAAAGATATCGAGCCCAAGGGTCACTTCTGTCCGGATCCAAGATATCACCCCCACTCGGAGCTATCGCCCAAGAAAACTCGGACGGGTCAAACCATCAAAGCTCGAGGGCATGAAAGTCTATAAGACAGTGCCCGAACTTAAAGTCTACAGCCACCCCAATTCGGGGACTGTCGTCTTAGGAAAACCCGGACAACTAGGGTATCGAAGCCCGGGGTAGTAAGCCTACTTGGAAAATACCTAAACTTAAAAGGCTACAACCATCATAGAACGGCTCGGAGACGTCTGAGACCCATAACAAAAAAATATGGCCTTCAAAAATTCTAAACCGGTTCAAAAGGCTACCCTCAGCAAATTGCAATCTAAAGTATTCTAAGTAATTTGGGAAAAGCTTCCGGTCATACCGAGCCCCCCACGAGTCTTAAAGAAAATAATATTTAGAGTAAGCCTTGTTCGAACTTCCGAACAAGACCTAGCTATTACGTGTTAATGCATTCAAAATCTTCGCATAAAAGTATAAAAGCAAAAGGCTTGAAACTTGTTGAAGGGAAAAAAGCCTTGTATATATATAAATATCTTTACATAAGGCCAAACAACCTCAACAAAAAAAGTACAAGAGTACAAAACAAAGAAAAATCTACAAGACACCTTAGCAGCTTGGTTTTCACCGGAGCTAGCTTCATCATCGGGACCATCTGGGTCTTCACCGCCTCCCAGATCCAGTAGAACCCTCAGAGTCTTCTTTTTCTTGGGGATATTCCAACTTCTTGGCCTCTGCCTCGAGCCCCATAGCACTTTCGATCTCGGACGATAAATCAAAACCCCAGGAATGAACCTCCTCGATGGCCTCCCTTCAAGACTAACACTTTACATATTCAACAATGACAACATCGGCTTTGTACTGGGCCACCATCTCATCGGCATGGGCCTTAGTTATTTCAGCCACCGACTTGGCCGCTTTAAGCTCCTTGGCGAGAGTATCCCGATCGGCAACAACTAATACCAGTTGAGACTGAAAGTCCTCGATCTTTTGGGATCTGGCTTCAGTCCTCTCCCTCATTTCTCGAAGTTGAGCCTCCACCGAGGCCAATTGCGCTTGGGCAGTTTCCTTTTTCGAGGCCAAATGGTCCATCTTGCCTTTCTACTCTTCAGCCTCAACCTTGATTACGAACATCTCGACCTGGGGTTGGTCGATCTGATCAATCTTTTCTTGGACCTACGGGTTCTAACCATTAGTCACCGTGTCTAGCTCATCATCACTAACTTCAAAACATTTTACTTGTTCCACCTGGTTGGCATGTTCTTTCCGAGTTGCGTCCAACTGAGCTCGAAGGCACTTAGCCTATCCTTTACATTGCTTGCTGAGAATTTTGTACATGTCTCTCTTCTCACAAAGCTCTTTGACTTTGGCCTTGAATTGACTTAGCTCATCCCGATACCTGAGGAAGATTTCATGGTGAAGCACCGAGTCCTACAAATATGAGAAGATATATTAGGATCATCAAGGAATAAACGTTGAAAATATAAAAAAGGTTTTGCTAACACCTTACCTGGTTCAGATCCTGTTGTTCTTCGTTGAACAGGCATGAGGCATCCACGTCATTCATTTTCTCCTGATCTTCTTCGGTTACCATGCACCGTAGGTAACTAGCTACCCCAACAGGGGCGGAAAGAACCCAGGCATCCTCCAGGATGGTGATGATAATTGACCGTTTCCGACCAGGATCCGCCCTCGGGGTAGGACACCGGTTGACCAGTCTCGGGCTTGAGTTAGGCCCACCTGCCTCCGAGGATGAACTTTTCCTCGGTACCTCCAGGTCACCTAACCTATTGGCATCCTCCATGGCGGTGGGGTCCATGCCGTCAAAAAATCTGTGAAGGGGATCGTCCGCCCCAAGGCTCCCCTCTTTGGGTCATTCTTTCCCCCCTTGGGCCTCATTGTACATAGACTCGGTAAACGAGGGTGACTCGGTGATGTCTATCACACCGAGTGCCTTTTTCGGGGCACTGCCCGTATCCCGGGAAGCCTCAGCCCCAGCTTCCTCATCGACACCCCTGCCACGAGAAAGATCGGCCTCACGGGTCTCAGGTTCAACGGTCCCCTAATCTCTGAGAGGCGACGACTCACAAGTCACAAAAGGCTCTTCCCCCTCAGACTCGTCCTTAAGATGATAGAGCAAGCTCGAAGCTGAAGCTCAAGAGCTGGTATTTTCTTTCGGCTTGCACACCAGCCTTCTCCTTGATTTCTTTTTCCCCGAGCTTGGGGAGCCCAAAGCCCTATTCCTTTTCCGCTCTCCGGCCTAACTCGGAGAAGGAAACTCAGCAAGAAAGTCCTCGCCACCGACTTAAGTCCTAAGCTTGACATCCTTAAGCAAGCCTGCAAAGGAAGTAAAGGAAATTAGGACTTGATGTTAAAAGGAGAAACCTAACGCAGCCTACTCGGGAAATAAATCTTACCATGGGAAGGCCTCCCGCCGGACCTTCGAGAGTTTGCGCCATGAGTGCTCGGAGTAAGGCATATGTGAAACATACCCTCGACCCATTCCTCGAGTCGAGGGACAACATTTGGGACTCGAGTGACAGTTGCACCACCACGAGTACCAGTGAGGAAAAGAGAAGTAAACATAAAATCAACATTCGAAGGAAATATCTACTTATGTGACGTATTTCACTTCTCGGGGAATGTCATGTATTGAGCCGAAATCAAGTCTGAAGTCCTCACTCGGACAAAACGGCCTTGCCAGCCTCGATCATGGTCCTTATCGATACTTGAGAATGGGGCTTTACTGGACCGGCGCATGAGCTTTATCAGCCCTGTTCGGAATATTCGGGGATTGTATAAATGGAGTAGGTGATCCACAGTCAATCGGCATGAGTCAATTTTATTCACACAAAACACCGGAGAAGGATCACAATCCTCCATAGTGAAGGATGAATCTGACCGAGACATACCTCGTATCTCTTGTAGAAATCTATAATAACCGAGTCCACTGGTCCTAATGTAAAGGAATAGGAGTAGACACTCAAATATTCCTCGACATGGGTGGTAATGGCCTCTTCGGGGTTGGGGACCACTATGTTTTCATCGGCCCAGTTACAGTCTTTTCGGACCGTAGGGAGGACCTCTTTGGTAATCGAGCAGATGTATCTCGAAACCTCCTCACAGCGATCCAGTACGAAAGAAGTCTTTTCAACCTTGAAATTATCATTGAACGAGCATCCCCTGGAGATGAACATTTTCAAGGGGGGTTCGGGTACTGGTTCATCAACGGCCATGCCAGGAGCGGTATCTTCGACCTCAGTGGCCGGCCGCGAAGTAGAAGGGGCTTCTTTCTAAGGAACAGTTTTGGAAGTCTTTGACATTCCTTTATAAAGTAAAAATGGAGGGAAATCTGGAAAAAAGATGAAGAAAGAAAGGAAGTTGAAGGATTAGACTTGTTGCCTTGAGAAGAAGATGGGTAAAAATTTCTACAAAAGGACCTTGAGTAACGAAGGTAAAGATGCTAAAGACTATTGAAATCCTAAAGGTACGAGTGTAAAAGGTTAGATGTTGTAACGACCCGACTGGTCGTTTTGAGCAATTGCGTCTGTTTCGGCAGTATAAAGTCACGGGAAGCTTCACACAGTGTAATATGACTTGCCTGCATCATCGATTTTGGTTTTTGAGAGGTTCGGAAAGGATATTTTAGGAGTGACTCTCATTGGAGAAGCTCAAAGTTGATGGAATTGACCAAGGTTTGAATTTTGAGTATTTGACCTCTGATCAGAGTTTCATCGGCTCCGGTAGATCCGAATGGTGATTTTGGACTTGGGTGCATGCCCGTAGTTTCATTTGGATGTTTCTAAAAGGTTTCTACATCATTTGGCAGAAGTTGGCAATTTAAAGGTTTAGAATTTTCCTAGGTTTGACTATAGTTTGACTTTAGGGCTATCGGGTTCAGATTTTGGTTTCAGAACTTGGACCCATCATTTGGAACTTGCTTGCAAAATTTGGTGTTATTTGGAATTGATTTGATATGGTTCAGACACTTGGTTGCGACTCTAGAAGTTCTTGAAGTTATTTGTGATTTACATGTGTTTTGACGTCCGATTCGTGATTCTATAGGTTATTTTGATGTTTTGATTGCTCGAGCGAGTTCATGTTATGTTTTTGGACTGGTGTGGGTGTTTGGTTTAGAGCCCCGAGGGCTCGGATAAGTTTCGTACGTGTTTCAGAGTGTTTGGAAGAAGATTTAGAACTACTGGTGTCTGATCTTGCATTTGCGAGATGAGTGTCACATTTGCGATAGCCGCTTTTGCGGACTTGGGATCTCTTTTGCGAAGAGGCTAGGTACTGGAAGGCTTTGCATTTGCGGAGCCAGCCTCACAAATGCGATGGTGAGATGGGCAGTGGAAGTTCACTTTTGCGAACGTTTGGGCCACTTTTGCAAAGGCTCCATTTTCGCATTTGCGATATGTTTCATAACATTTGCGATAGAGGCATGGTTATTAAATATTCATTTTTGAGAAGTGATGGCCGCTATTGCGGGTATCGCATTTACGAACCCCATGTCGCAAATGTGACATCTGCAGCCTAAATAGCTGGCCATTCCGTGATTTAGCTTTATTTTGTTATATTTTGAACCCTAGCCTCGATGGGGCCGATTTTGTGGATGGATTTTCATACCAAATCATTTGGTAAGTTCCTCTAATCAATTTTCAATTGTATTTTGTGATTATGCATTAGATTTATCATCAAATTCATGAGAATCTAAGGGGAAATTGGGGAAACATTTGTAACGCCTTTCAAACTGTAAAATGGTGATTTGAAGGACGAATTGATGTCAGAAATTGATAATTTTGGTATGCTTGAACTCGTATCGGAATGGATGTTCGGGTTTTGTAAATTTCATCGGATTACGAGGTGCAGGTCCGGGGGGTTGACTTTTGTTTACTTTTTGCAAATTGTATAAATATCATAGCTTTGTTAATTGAAATTATTTTCTCTTGCATTGGTTAGTGTATTTAAGTTGTCTTTGGCTAGATTAAGCTGAGCGGAGGTGAATTTGTAAAGCAAAATCTAATTTGAGTATTGATTTGGCCGAATTGAGGTATGTGTCTTGTCTAACTTTGTGTGGGGGGAAACTACCCTTAGGAATTGAGTAAATTGTGCTATCTTGTTATGTAAAAGTCGTGTACGCAAGGTGACGAGTGGGCACACAGTCTATATGTAGTATTTGACAGGTTTAGACTATCTAGTGTCGTTTCATTCCTTCAATCGAATTGTCATAACATGAGATATCTCGTTGTTAGTCTACTCTTACGTTCTCTATTTGATGATGTTGTCACCTAATGTACTTCTTACTTGTTATTTGGCCCTTATATGCCTTAGAGAAGTTGTTGCCTTCCTTATTGTATTGTTACCTCTTAATTTTTGAGTTTCTTCTATGACGTTGTGCTTATTTGCTACATGTCCTAATTGTTGCGATTGCACACTTAGTTATCACGTACTTTACCTGTCCTGTTATTTTTGTAACGTTTGTTGTATTCCTTCGGTTTTTACGTGGTTCCTTTGTTGTTGTGTAGTGATACCCTTGATTGTTGAAAATTCTTGTAAATAGAGTTATTGAATTGTTGTTGTTGATGTAAATTATTGTACGGGGGATCGGGTTGCACGCCGCAACAGGTGAAATAAGGGAGGTGGTGAAATAATGGAGGATATTTATATTGTGATATTGTTATTGTACGGTGGGATCGGGTTGCACGTCGCAGTTGGTGAAATAAGGGTGGACTGTTACGACAAAATAAGGGTGAAATGTGATATTGATATTATATTGTAGGATCGGGTTGCGCGCCACAACATATTCTATTTATTGATATGAAATTGATATTGTACGGTGGGATCGGGTTGCACGCCGCAACATTTGAAATAAGGGTGAATTGATATGGTGGAATAAGGGTGAATCATGATATCAATATTATATGGTGGGATCGGGTTGCGCGCCACAACATATTTTGTGTCTTGTATTCCCTGTTTTATTGCATTGGCTTCGACTCTTTCGTACGAGACTCTGAGAATTTGTATTTCTGTTTCTTCATTGTTTTCCGAGGATTGAGTTATTGTCATTGACTTATCGCCTTACCGTCATTTCCTGCGTTCTTTTCCTAATATTATTATTCTGGTAAACTGATTTCAAGGTGAATTTAGCACTTTGAGTCATTACCTCCTGTCTTGCTGAGTAGTTAGTAATATCGTGATTTGAAATAAAAGAATTAATATCAGCTACCTTGTGTGACTTTTAAGTTAAAACTCGACGTTTATTTCGGTACTTACCATTTCTAATAGTCGTCATATTTTACTACAATTGTTTTCTCAACTTAATCTCCTTGTCCTGTCCGAGGTTTTTATTTTGCTTAAAAATAAATTGTTATTATGTTTTAATTTAGTAAATTTTATATTAACTTCTATAGCTTCTTCGATGTTGTATTTTACTTGAAAATGCTATTTTTCTTCACCCAAATGATTTCTAAAATAAACTCATCATTCTCATTGATTTCCTACTTTGTCTAGAAACTATAAGTTTTAATTTATGATATATAAATAAAATCTCGTGAACATACTAATTAGCTCTTTACATGGATATTATACACTGAGTAGCACGTGGATTCTGACATGCAAAGTGAGATGGAAAGATGTGCCCACACAAGGTGCCATGTGTATCAAAGGTTTGAAAGTTGTGATTTATGATATGAGATTACGGGAAGTGAGATTGTCGAAATTGTGTATTAGAATTGACTTGATTGGTTGAACTGACATCATTTTCCCTACTCGAGTACATTTATACTTCATTCGTACCCCAACTATATCGTTGATTAATTACTTAGTTATTTCTCATTGCCATTCATGTTTCCCTTATCGTTACTACTGTTTGTAATCTGACTTCTGTCTGCTCTTGGCATTTCTTTGATATTCCTTACTTGTTAGCTTTATGTCATATCCTGCACAGGTTTAGACACTCGGTGAGTGTCTCGGTCTGGCCTCATCACTACTTACCAAGGTTAGGCTTGATACTTACTAGGTACCACCGTGGTGTACTCATGCTACGCTTCTGCACATTTTTTGTGTACAGAATCAGGTACTTCGGATCGGAGTCGGTTTTAAGACTTATGCTTGAAGTGGCTGGAAACTTCAAAGTACACCTGCCGATGTTTGGAGGCTCCGAAGTCACCTTTTATTGTATTTATTTCCATTATTTCCTTCTATTTTGGAGTAGTGACGTATTCAATATTTAATGTACTCCTAGAAAGGCTTATGACTTGTACTACTGGTTTTGGGTTATTGTATCATGTTGAGACTATTGAGATATTGAAAAATTTCTGGTTCATGTTCATCAGCTATTTAGTAGAATCAGTTATCTTGTCGATATGTGTTAGACTTACCTAGTTTTAGAGACTAGGTGCCATCACGACTCCTTCGGAGGGAATTTGGGTCGTGACAGATGTAAAGTGAAAATGAATAAAGGAGGGGGTATTTATAGAGATTCCGCGAGGTTTTCGCGTCCAGGAACGGTTAACCGGCAGTTGACACGCATTTAAGACTATTATGACATGATTGACGAGACGTTTCGCGGTTTTTATCATTTCTGATACGACGTATCAAAGAGGGAATCAGGGAGCTCATGACGTTCCTCGTCAACTTATTCTCCGAGAAACGAGGAGGCTATTTGTATACGGATAAAATCAAGATCATGGTGCACCCCGGCCACCAACAAGATAAGCCAGGCTTGAGACATGATGACAAGGGACCGACATCGAGGCGAAAGTCTCGTCGAGTCATAATTCAGGGGCATGCCGTCCACCCTTAAGAATATTGGGGCCATGATTCCGGATCAGTCCTAACCTCGAACGAATTCGAAGAAGATTTCCGGACAATCGAGCATAACCAACAGAACGCCAAAATATCTGCGGCCGGCCAGGTATCACGGCGGGGATCTCGACACGTATCGATAAGGAACCGGCAATCAGTTAATCAGAAGATTATTTACCTTTTATAGAATTGTAGCTAAAGTAGGACTCTCCTACTATATAAAGGGGGTCTGGTAATTCATGAAACATATAGTAACACACATTCCAAAGCAATATATCATTATTTTCTCTGTTATTAGCTCTTTCTCTTGTTCATCAGTGTTGGTCGTGGTGAGCCCCGATCGTGGGTGACTATTTCACTAGGGCTGAAACTATCCTACTCATGTGGTTTGAATTTACTTTATCTTTGTTTTTCCAATACTGACTTAATTTATCGCTTTATATCGAATCAATCCGTGTATCCTTAAAATCACTTACAAATTTAATTGTTATCCGATTTTGAGGGTAAACATGATTCTTTATTATGCATGATGTGACATTCACGCCCGTTACCATGTTACATTGTTGCTAATATTCTTTGCTACTTGGTTGCTTTATCTTCACTGTTTCTTGAGCCGAGGGTCTACGAAAATAGTCTTTCATCTTTATAAGGTATGAGATAAGGTCTGCGTACCCACTATTCTCCCCATATCTTATTTATGGGATCAAACTGGATTTATTATTATTATTGTTGTTGTTGTTATTTATTGAAGTACTCGATAAAAGAATTGGAAATTAGAATCAAATGTTCGTTCTTTTATTTCGTTGCAATATAAAAAGGATTTTTCATATAGAAGCTCCTATTTGACCACAAGGTTACAAGTGTAGCGTAAGATAAACCCTTCTCGTTTAAGAAAACAAATTAGAGATTTGGTCTTACGACATAATGACGAAACATAAGTCAAAGTTTGATGGAAAATAAAAACTATAAAATGTAGTTCCTAGCTGGGAAGAAAATGACTTGTAAAAGCAGGGATGTTAGGATATACTATTAACATGCGTATTTTTATAGTATTTTTATGGAATAATTGTCTATTCATTTAATCAATTCAATAACGTTTTATTTTAAATAGAGCATCTATTTGTCTGTGTGTCCCGTATATAACAGATGATTTAGTGTATAGAGTTTAGCTTATATACGGAAGAATAAATTATTTGTTCTTATAAATCATAAAATTTATGTTCACAATCTAATGATGGAATTGGACAGACCATCGGAATGGTTGTAGCACAAGATTAAATATAATTTGTCTTTATTATGGGAATGGTTTAATTCCGACTTCTTGTGCTAGTACATTTTGTATGTATTGAACTGATCAAGCAGAGATAAGTATTTTATACCGACTTAATAAAATAATTTCTCTAGTCCATTCAATGTACGTATTCTCTTAATCTTGATATAATTATTATTAGTTATGTGTGTCATTTATTATTTTGATTTATTAAAAGGGGAGATTCTTGTGTGTGTCAATAAGCCTGGTAAATTGGACATTAATGATATACATTGACGAAGTAATAATTAGTTGATAGAATCCATGTCTCGATTTTTGAGATTGATGATACCTCTTTATGAAAGCTTATAAGTTTTTATGTGTAAACTCGGACGGTGGATTTTGTATCCGACACATGAAATAAGTGAAGCGAAAGTCTAAAGGAAGTAATCAATAAATTAAATTGTCAGTAATTTAATTTGATTGGTTAGTATCCGAATTTTAACATGGAGAGTTAAATAAGGTTTTATGGAAGAATTTTGAAATTGAACTAAGGAGTGCAATTATGAATTTTCAGTGGAATAATTCGTAATTTATTATGGTAGAAGTTAATTTCAAATTTTGAAATTAATTAATTTCATAATAGGAAGCTTTGTTAATTAAATTATGTGATCCATGTTGTGCCTAAATAATAGAAAATAAAGGAAACCTTTCCTTAGTGGAAGAAGAAAACCTAACAGGTTTTAGAAAAGGGTTTTAACCTAAAAAACGTGGTTATATATACTTCATATAGGGCTGGCCGTTTTTGACACAGTTTTTACACATTTTTCTTCCTTGGAATTTCGTCCACCCGAAGATCTCTCTTTTCGAATATTATTTGAATAACGCGGTAGAAAAATATGAAGGTTTTGCTTAGGTCACGGTCTTGCAACTTTGGAATTGAAGATTGAGATTAATCTATTTTGTTTACGCTTCAAAAGCTAACTCGAGTAATCTCTATATGTGATAATTGTTTAATTCACACGTGAATATGATACTGTAATTACTTCCTCCAACAGGGGAAACATATTAATAGTTAAAAGGAAGTTCTACCTTGAATTACTGACTTAATGAAGTCTGACTGACAACTGGGAGTTCGAAATTGGACTTGCTCCTAAGTGGAAAAGAGTCGGAATAAGCAAAGTCACCTTAAGGTGATTGTTTAGGAAAAATAAAATTATTGTTGCCAGAAACATAGACGGATGGGGTATCATTAGTAACCTTCATGAAGAAGTGGTACGACCATGAAGTGCTTGTATTGATTTACAAGTTCATGACTGTTAGGTATTTGTCCTGATTTTTTATTATGTTTGGTTTTCTTATCTCTTGAAGGAAGATAATATATTTACCATAATTATGTATTTTTTTTGACGAAAAGAAAATATAGTTCTTTCACATATGGCTAGTCCTTTTTCTTGGAGGAAAGAGTTTTAGACTTTCATAAATTGAGAATCTTTCCTTCTCATTCAAGAGCAGGGGCGGACCCACATTGGTTCAAGGGGGTTCAACTGAATCCGCTTCGTAAATAATTTTTACTACTTTTGTGTGAAAATTATTTTTTGAAGAAACAATATTGCTATAACAATAAGCAGTTGAACCCGCTTATCCAAAGCTGTGTCTCGGTCTGATGGTTAAGTGGGTTCAATTTTGCTGCTGGTCGCATGTTCGAACCCTCAAAGCACCATTTTGGGTGTTTTTTCACTTTGTTCAAGATTTGACATCTATGTTTGCCCTCCTCGTTAAGAGCCTACTTCTCTTCTTCTTTTATAGGAGTAGCATATTTTAGTTTAGTATCTTTCCATAGTTATGGTACTTTCTATATGAAATTATTCATTTAGGTTAGCTTTTATCTATTTTTTTTTTGTTAAGAGTTAGTGCAAGTCAAATTAAAATTAAAAAATAAATAGACTTTAGTATTTTTTAATATAGATTAAACTTATGTTTGTAACAGTAAAGTTTGTAAAAATTTCTAAAGTATATATATATATATATATATATATATATAGTATGGGCTTGCAAACATAATAAAGAATCACGGGCAAATTTTCTTTAAGGTTTTGTTAGAGCCAAAATAAAGAGCAATAGGTAAATCATGTTGTTTGTTAAGTCATATCGCTTTTACTGTCGATTGTATGTTTGAACCCGCTTGTATTAAAGTCTGGGTCCGCAACTGTTCAAGAGCATCCACAATATATAAGGCGTTATGTGATTTTGTCAATCAAATTTACCGTCTTTGAATCTAGTTTCCAACAGTTCAAACCGTTTGTTATTTGAATATTCCTACGGGAAGTTTATATGACCATTTTATCAAAACGAAAGAGCAGTCCCAGACATGCGATGGCCATGATCCAGTGTTGTTTAAAGAGTAGTTTTGGATACCATTAGCCATTATCTTTAAAGTGACTAGGTTTGGGGCTTCCAAGAGGCGATTTTGAGCTCCAAATCAAGTCTACTATCCAAAGGTATCTTCTAAATGATGATTTGAGTTGATTTTACTCAACATATGAGAATTCTATCATCATCCTTGCATACAAAAACTAGATTTCATCATCAAATCATCAAGAATTCAAAAATCGCTAAAGTTGTAATTTTCAAGAGTGGTCTACGCTAAGTAATTATAATGCTTCAAACTCATGTACAATGAGTAGTTAGAAGTATTTGTAACATTTATTACAAGTTTTAATGATTAAAAGTTGAATTTTAAAAACCTAGTGCATGGTGTGAATAGTGTTCTTGAGAAATGAGGTAGAAGGTGAATGGTATTTTTTGAAATAAAATTGATAGATGCAATTAAACTATTAAATTATTTGTTAGTTAAATTGAAAGTGAATAACTAGGTATTTACTCGAATTAAATATTCTAAAAAATGTTAATTAAAGAAAATAAAGAATAGTGTCTTGGTGATATTGGGTAATTAATGTAATATCATTAATAAATCCAACAGAGTACTAAGTGATAACAATAAAATTAAATAGGCTACTGAGTGAACCTACTGGACGATTCGAGTTGTAGAAGGCTTGTAACGAACTTGTGAATCTTAAATATATACTAGTAAAAATTTTGTGTTAGGCTTTGATGTATTTGTGATTCTAGTTGTCGATATCGACTAGGTCATGGTGATTGAGAATTTTAATCAAAGTTTGAACGTCCAAAGAGAATTGCGGGCTTAAAATTGGTAAAATGAAGGGGAACTAAGTTGATATATACTTATTCTTCTTGAGAGATTTTCTCTAAAAGAATATTTCTTGTTATTATGTTAGATTGTTTGTAAATGTGCATCTGCACTTGTGGGAATAAGCGATGAATAATATCGCCATGTATTTTTAAATTGTGTTGCATGTGAAGTATCATGAGATTTTCTTTAAAAAAATCTTATTTTCAAAAACTTGTTGGTAAAGTGATACTCGAGGCAAATGATATAACTTTTTAAAAACTTATGTATATTAATAAGAGTGTAAATTGTTGAATGCTAAAGATATATTTTTATGAAAAAGTATTTTTTTTTTGAAACTTGACAAGTGGAATACAACTTTTTACTTCTTTAAAAGATTGCTGTTAAATTGCTAAAGGCTTTTAACATGGAAAATGTTATTCATTTGATTTTGTCAGATGATTTAGATTGACTATATATGGATATCATAATTTGATAAAAGAATAGATTCTTTGAGGCTATTAGACTATGAATTTATTTTTTAAATATTAAATATTTTCGGAGTTACTAGTGGAGACTACCGATAATAATACTGGCTTGAACCTTTGGGTAGACTCTGCAGGATCAACAACCATAGCTGCACGGACATTGGCGGGAATTTCGCCCGCATCCGATCCCCAATTGATTCTAATATTGAGTTCGTTACCATGAAACTATATGTGCCAGTGTAGGAACATATTTCATGGCTAAGCCGAGGTTTGTGGGATAAAGTCCCCTATCGTGAGGAAAAATTACTATTACTTAAATTAATAAGGTTAAGTCGACTCGCATGGTATTACAAGAATCCTCCTGAACAAGTTTGGTCAAATATTTATTGCTAAGTTGATGTCCTAACAGTTATTTATTATGTCGGTATCGGTGTCGGTATAGTGCTCCCGGTAAAAGGTAAAAGAGAATTTTTTTTTATGTTTAGGCCTAAGAAACCAAATGTGGTTTTAATGACTTAATAAAATTGAAATGATTTTAATGACTTAATAAAATTGAAAGTTATATCATGGTTTATATTTCACTTTGGATTTAAAATGATAAACATCATGATTGATATAACTGGTTATCGCTTTATATTAACTATTGGTTGCATTTTTTTGTTGTAAAGCATTATCCTAGGAACTTGAGTTAGAAAAAGTCTATCACACTTATTGAATACTATGACGGTGTACTCAGCCCACGTGAGCCCCTTCTAGGGTCTCGCCTACTTTACATATTTCAGGATAAGGTGTAGTACATGCATCATGCATGGTTAGGATGACTTTCTTCCCGTGATATGTGTTGATGCACTCGTTCAATTTCATGATAGCTGTCATGTTATTTTATTTTCTTTAGTCGGAAATTGTCCGAACTGCTTATTTTCTATTCTTTGATATAGATGATCTATAGATATGTAACGACCCGCCTAGCCGTTTCGAGAGTTGTAGCCCCGTTTCACCATTTACTGCTCATTTTGTACTTTATAGATGTTATGTGACTTGACGAGTTAGTCGGTTTGGGTCTATAGAGATTTCAAAATGAATTGAGGCACTTAGTCTCATGGCAACTTAAGTTGAAAAGGCTGACGAGATGTTGACTTATGTGTAAAAGACTCTGGAAAGGTGTTTTGTTGGTTCCGTTAGCTCCATTGGGTAATTTTTGACTTAGGAGCGTGTGCGGATAGTGGTTTGGAGGTCTGTAGTGGATGACTGAGTGAGGCCAAGGGCCTGATTGTGAGGATATTTATGGGATCGGGCTGCACGCCGCAGCATGTTTCATTGATTTATGCCATGATTGGCTTGATGTAGCGCTTCGGTTGAAGGAGCCCCTCCAGAGTCTGTACAGACCCCCAGTGAGCGCATGTACTTACTGAGTACCGAGTGGCGAGTATTGAACGACTGAGAGGAATGAGTGACTGTGAAGGTGGAGTGAATGAGAGGACTGAGTGACTGTTGCTCTAAGATGATGCATTTGACTTCATTTCTGTTGCACTTAGCTATCTCAAATCACTGTCTTAAAATTTTGAGAGATATTATAGTCTGTTTTACTTGAACTTGACACGAATTAGCTTATTTGATTTAAATTGTTCAACTTGAAAGCATGCCTACCTTCTTATGTCGAAATTACTGTAATTGGGCTATAAGTAATGCTTGTCACTACTTTAAGTTATCTTGTTATTTACTGAGTTGGTTGTACTCATGATATACCTTGCACTTCGTGTGTAGATCCAGGTATTTTCGGACACGGTGGGTGTTGACTTCATCGCACAGTCGATCTTTTGGGAGATTTCGAGGTGGTTGCCCGGCGCTATTGTAAACCTTGTTCCTCCTTCGCTATCTTCCCGCTTATTGTATTTAGTTTTGTACTATGATAGACATTATTCTATAGACTTGTGATATTTATATGCTCATGTACTCATTGACACCCCGATATTGGGAATTTCCGCGTTGTGTTTTGGATTTTCTATCCTGTTTATGAGAACTTCTATTATTTAAACTGCTTTAATTCATTTTCTGTTAAAAGTGTTGGAAATATTTTCGAAAAGTTGGCTTGCCTTGTACCAAGTTAGGCGCCATCATGACATGCTAGTTTTTGGGTCGTGACAAGTTGGTATCAGAGCCTAGGTCACATAGGTCTCACGAGTCATGAGCAAGTTTAGTAGAGTCTTGTGGGTCGGTACAGAGACGTCTGTACTTATCTTTGAGAGGCTGACGAACCCTTAGGAAACTTCACATTCTTGTTGTGCAAATATTTTGATTTCGGCAACTAAACTTCTGTATTCTATTCTCTCAGAGACGGTGAGGACACGTGCTGCCGATTAGGACGAACAACCACCAGTACCACCAGTTAGGGCCACGAGAGGCCGAGGTCGCGGTAGGAGAAGAGGTGTAACTCGTACAATAGCTAGGGCAGCACCTGCAGACCCTCTAGTCGCTCTAGCTCAGGAGCAGGTGCCAGATATAGTTGAGCTAGTAGGGCCAGCTCAGGCACCAGCTGTGCCCATTGTGATTCCAAACCTTCATGAGGCCTTAGCTCAAATTCTAACCGTGTGCACTAGCCTTGCTCAGGCGGTCTCAGTTCCGATCGCAGCAACCACTTCTCAGGTCGGGGGAGGTGCTCAGACTCCCACCGCCCGTACACCAGAGCAGGTGATGCAGGGAATTCAGACACCGGAGGCACTACCAACCCAACTGGTTGCAACTGCTCAAGCCCATATGGTTCCTATAATGACTGATGATGAGCAGAGGATATTAGAGAGTTTTGGGAGGTTCTAGCCTCCATCTTTTAGTGGGGTAGAGTGGGAGGATGCCTAGGGTTTCTTGGACAAGTGCCACCAAATACTGCGCACGACATGTATTCAGAAGACCAGTGGGGTCTCGTTCACTACTTTTCAGTTTTCTGGGGATACTTTTTGTTTGTGGGAGGCTTATGAGAGGCGCAGACCGGTCGGTGCAACACCACTTACATGGCAAGAGTTCTCCGTTCCTTTCTTGGAGAAGTTCGTGCCGCAGTCTCGCAGGGAGGAGATACGCAGACAGTCTGAGCAGTTACGCCAGAAGGGAAGTTTGTGATGCAGTACGAGATGAGGTTTTCTGAGTTGGACTGTCACGCAGTTTGGTTGGTTCCCACTGATAAGGAGAGGATTAAGAGGTTTATTGATGGCCTCACATATCACTATGGTTTCTTATGATTCAGGAAAGGGTATATCGTGCTACTTTTGATGAGGTGGTCGACATTGTTCGGAAGATAGAGATGGCCCTCAGTCAGGAGCGGGGTGAGAGGGAGGCCAAAAGGCCTCATGGATCAGGCGGTTTAGCGATGTTCCTTCTGGGGGTCAATTCTTCCACGATAGGGGTCATCTTTATAGGAATGATTAGACGGCTCGTCCAGTTCACCGTGGTGCATTATCTGGCCACGGTTCATACAATTCTCATCAGGTTCAGTAATATCTTCCAGCTCAGAGTTAGTTTCGTGCTCCATCGGTTCAGGGTTCATCTACGTCGGGTCCTTCTAGCAGTTATCCCGGTGCTCAAGGCTCCCTTCAGTCCCCACCACCAGCACTGGGGAGTTGCTTTGAGTGCAGGGAGTTTGGGCATATGTGGAGGCAGTGTCCTCGTCGCCTAGGAGATCTAGTGTAGAAGAGGAGTCAAGCTGCGACTTCTGCACCAGTTACTTCATCACCCGCTCAGCCAGCTCGGGGTGGGGCCCAGACAGCTAGAGGTCGCCCTAGAGGGGGAGGATGATCAGGTGGCGGTCAAGCCCAATTATATGCTATTCCTGCCAGACCAAATGTTATTGCTTCAGATGCAGCGATCACATGTATTGTCTTAGTATGCCACGGGGATGCCTCTGTATTACTTGACATTGGTTCCACTTATTCATATGTATCATCATATTTTGCTCAGTATCTAGATATGCCCCGAGAGTCCTTATTTTCATATGTTCATGTATCTTCACCAGTGGGCGATACCATTATTGTGGATCGTGTATATCTGTCGTAGGCAGTGACTATTGGGGGATTGGATGTTAGAGTAGATCTCTTGCTGCTTAGTATGGTTGATTTCGTCGTGATATTAGGTATGGATTGGTTGTCTCCATGTAGCTATTCTGGATTGTCACGCTGAGACTGTGACATTGGAGATACCAGGGTTGCCAAGGATTGGGTGGAGAGGTTCTCTAGACTATGTTTCTAGCTGAGTGATTACATACTGGAAGGCCCATCAGATGGCTGGGAAGGCTTGTTTATCTTAATTGGCCTTAGTGAGGGATGTTAGTGTTGATTCTCCGACTATTGATTTTGTTCCGGTGGTGCGAGAGATTTTGGATGTGTTTCCTGCAGACATGCGGGCATGCTGCCCGACAGGGATATTGACTTCGGTATTGACTTGGTGCTAGGCACTCAACCCGTTTCTATTCCACCGTACTGTATGACACCAACTGAGTTGAAGGAATTGAAGGAGCATCTTCAGGAACTCCTTGATAAAGGGTTTATTAGGCCTAATGTGTCACCTTGGGGTGCACTAGTTCGTTTTGTGAAGAAGAAGGATGGCACTATGAGAATGTGCATTGATTATAGGAAGTTGAACAACGTCACAATCAAGAACAAGTATCCTTTGACGCGTGATGATCTATTTGACCGGCTTCAGGGAGCGAGGGTGTTCTCCAAATTTGATTTGAGGTCTGGATATTACAAGTTGAAGATTCGAGACTCGAATATTCTAAAGACAGCATTCAGGACCCATTATGGTCCCTTGTGATGTCTCTTGGGCTGACAGACGCCCCAGTAGCATTCATGCATCTGATAAACAATGTGTTTTAGCTTTATCTCGACTCGTTTGTCATAGTGTTCATTGGTGATATCTTGGTGTACTCTCGTAGCCAGGAAGAGCATGCCCAACATTTGAGGATTGTGTTGCAACGATTGATGGAGGAGAAACTTTATGCCAAGTTCTCAAAGTGTGAGTTTTGGTTTAGTTCAGTGGCGTTCTTGGGGAACGTGGTGTCCAGTGAGGGGATTCAAGTGGATCCGAAGAAGATAGAGGCGGTTTAGAGTTGGCCCAGCCCGTCCTCAGCCATGGCGATTCAGAGCTTTCTCGCCTTCGCCAATTAGTATCATCGCTTCATGGAGGGCTTCTCGTCTATTGCATCTCCCTTGATAAAATTGACCCAAAAGGGTGCTCCTTTCAAGTGGTCGGATGAGTGTGAGGAGAGCTTTCAGATGCTCAAGACTACCTTGACCACATCTCTAGTTTTAGTTTTGCCTTCAGCTTCAGACTCTTATACAATGTATTGTGATGCTTCTCAGATCGGTTTTGGATGTGTCATATTGCAGGAGGGTAGAGGGATTTCTTATGATTCGCGACAGTTGAAACCTCATGAGAAGAACTACCCCGTCCATGATTTGGAGTTAGCTGCCACCGTTCATGCATTAAAGATTTGGAGGCATTATCTCTATGGTGTGTCTTGTGAGTTGTTTACGGATAATCGGAGCCTCCAACACTTGTTCAAACAGAAGGATTTGAATTTGAGGCAGCGTAGATGGTTGGAGCTACTGAAGGATTATGATATCACTATTTTGTATCACCCCGGGAAAGCCAACGCGGTGGCCGATGCCTTGAATAGGAAGGCGGTGAATATAGTTAGCCTTGAATTCATTCCGGTCAGTGAGAGACCTCTTGCAGTTGATGTTCAGGTCTTGGCCAACCAGTTAAGAAGATTGGATGTTTCAGAGCCTAATCGGGTACTAGCTTGTGTGGTTTCTTGGTCTTCCTTATATGATCACATTGGAGAGCGCCAGTATGATGATCCTTATTTGCTTGTCCTTAGGGACAAGGTTCAACACGGTGATGCCAGAGAGGGACTACTGGGAAGGATGGGGTATTATGGATGCAAGGTTGGATTTTTGTACCTAATGTGAATGGGCTACATGAGTCCATTCTTGTAGAGGCCCACAGTTCGCAGTATTCCATTCACCCAGGTGCCGTGTAGACGTACCAGAACTTGAGGCAGCGCTATTGATGGAGGAGGATGAAGAAGGATATAGTGGGGTTTGTAGCTTGGTGCTTTAACTGTCAACAAGTGAAGTACGAGCATCAGATTCCGGGTGGTTTTCTTTAGAGGATAGAGATTCCAGAGTGGAAGTGGGAGCGGATCACCATGGACTTTGTAGTTAGGCTCCCACGGACTTTGAGGAGGTTTGATGTTATTAGGGTGATTGTTTATTGGCTGACCAAGTCCGTGCACTTCATTCCAGTTGGTACTACTTATTGTTCAGAGCGGTTGGCTGAGATTTACATTTGAGAGATTGTGCGCCTTCACAGTGTGCCAGCGTCCATCAGTTCAGATCAGGGCACGCAATTTACATCACAATTTTGGAGAGCCGTGCAGCGGGAGTTGGGCACCCATGTTTAGCTGAGTACATCATTTCACCCTCAAATGGACGGACAATCCAAGCGCACAAATTCAGATATTGGAGGACATGTTGCACGCTTGTGTCATTGATTTTGGGGGGTTCATGGGATAAGTTTCCGCCACTCGTGGAGTTTGCCTACAATAACAACTACCAGTCGAGCATTCAGATGGCTTAAATTTGTCGTGCTTGTTCTCGAAATATCTCATGCGCTTGCATTCCTGTATGACTCCAGCCCTCATAACCTCCCTACGAAACCGTCCAACAAGCTTCTCTTCATGCTCATTATCATCCACAATTACCTGAACATTGTATCCCGACCTGAAGTAAAGGGTGTTTGTATTTGCAAGTGAGGGGCAAACGACAGCCGTAACATCATAATTAGAAGACGATAGTGATGACGGGTATTTGTGATTGTTGATAGGTGTTGAAGAAGAGAGGGAATCAGCGGAGGGAAGAGAGAATTGGAGAGGGGAAGCTTTTGGGGGGTGGGGATTTGGATGGGGGGGAAGAAGGAGAAGAGATTGGCTATGGATGAGACTGCCATTTGAGCAAATTGAAAAAAGGTTGTGGCACTGAACCAATGTTTCCTTTTGGATAGGATGATGCTCTTTTTTTTACTGTGATAAATTGATAAATTTCGGTGACGTCAGCGAAAGTGAAAATATTTTTCCGAGCTATTTTTTATTTTANAGGGAAGAGAGAATTGGAGGGGGGAAGTTTTGGGGGGTGGGGGTTTGGAGGGGGTGAAGAAGGAGAAGAGATTGGCTATGGATGAGACTGCCATTTGAGAAAATTGGAAATGAGGTTGTGGCACTGAGCCAATGTTTCCTTTTGGATAGGATGATGCTCCTTTTTTAACTATGATAAATTGATAAATTCCGGTGACATCAGCTAAAGTGAAAATATTTTTTCGAGCTTATTTTTATTTTAATATTATTATTTGAAGATTTTAAGTTATTATTTTTATATTTTTCAGAAACTGAAAATTCCAAAAATCAGTATTACAATTTTTCTTGAAAGTTTTAGAAAATGAATTCGAAAATTATAAAAGTTAAGGAGCCGTTTGGCCATACATTTTGCCAAAAAAATTTCAAATATTTTTTGGCAAATACATGTTTGTCCATAAAGATTACGATTACATTTTTTAAAAATTTCTCCAAACTTTTGTATTTTACAAAAGAGCCCACCATTTATTATTTTATCACAATGTTGTTTTGTCTTCTCGGTCATCTGATAGTGTATTATGTATTTCATTATAAAAATGATAATTTTGTACTAAATTTATTTTGTTCAGAACTATGGTTTGTGATAATGATAATGAATATTATTAATGAAGATATTGTTGGGTATTTGTGATCGTTTTTAAAATTGGTGGGTATAAGTCATGTTTCATGTTCTTAAAAAAACATATTTTGAAAACTGATGTCTAACATTTTCATTTATAAGCCAAACTTCACTCAAATCAAGTTTTTCAAAATAAATTTGAAAATCTATTAACGCTAGCCTAACTTAAGCAAACACGTTTATAAAAAGGAAAAAAAAACTGACCTTGCAAACTCAAAAACTTCAAACTCCACCTATGTGTAATGATTCTCATACTTCCTAACTTCCAAGTTCCAACTCACAATTATATTTAGGACATAAAAAGTAAAACTTTATGAGTAAGATGATGTTATTACACTATTTTGCATAAACATGTCTTTTTAGGACATTAAATTTTTTCAAATTAAATACAGATGGTGCGACCACAAAAACGTTAGGACATAATGGCTTGAGGAGTAATTCGTAATCATGAAGGTAAGTGGGTATGGGAATTTGCGGAAAAATATCCAAAGTGCAAATAGCATCCACATGGAATTATATTCCTTAGTAGTCGGCCTTAGATTAACATTACAACACCACTGCTATCCATTAGAGATCAATATTGATGCAAAAGAGGTAATTACCATCATAAAACAACGTAATCCGCATTACTTAATTCTTGTTGATGACTATAGGTTGTTGCTCATGTAGTTGGGTGATCCTATCATCGAACATACCTATAGAGAGGAAAATATGGTAGCGGTTATTTTGGCTAAGTATGGCTCTAAGTTGCCTAGTGGTTCTACTGTGTGTACCATGGAACAAGCCCTTACTTTTGCCCTCAAGGAGTACACACATGACCTAACAGGTGTGGCTCGTAGAAGATCCGTACGCACTTGTTTTTTTGTAAACAAACATGACACCACTGTTGTAAATACACCACAAGTGCGAGCACAAGACAACCACAACAATCAAGAATGTAGCTATTGTATACGGTTAAAATTGAAATCACCTGATTTTGCTATTTGATCAAGATCAAGATGTTGCTTCAAAGGCCGACTTCGATTAAATCGCGAGGATAAGGTACCGAGTTCAGGATCGAAGTATCTGTCGAGGTCGAGGTTGGTAATAATCAAAGCCAAGTGAGATAGGCACTAAACAAGATCGGAGGCGACGTAGTAACGGAAAAGCGAGATATCTGTGACTGGTCGAGGATCACGGCGTAAATCTCGGAATGGATAATTAGCTAATCATGTGATTTCCTTCTGTAAATAGAGTTATACCATAAGTAGAATTCCTCTACTATATAAAGAGGTGTTCTAATCATTTGTAAGGATTATCATTCACAGAGATCAAAACAATATAATTCTTTCTTTCTCGCTTACGTTATTGTTTATCATCTTGTTCTATTTTCCAACTGTTCTTACACCTATCAGTTCGAGAGTACTTCGACTCGAGGGCTGAGTTCTGTCTGAACACTAGTTTGCTATACTTAGAATTTAATTCTGTCATTTATCTTCGTATTTATTAATTGGTGTTAAGTGAAATCACATATTCTTAAAACCACAATATAAGTTTAATTGTTATCCAAATTTAAGGTAAACAGTTTGGCGCCCACCGTAGGGCTAAGGATAATAGTGATAGCTTAATACTGATTCCGATAACGCACACTACTTTACGCTTGTTCTTGTAAGCATTTTTGTTTCCTACAGACCTGCCAGGCATGCCGCCCGACAGGGATATTGATTTCGGTATTGACTTGGTTCTAGGCACTCAACCCGTTTCTATTCCACCGTACCATATGAAACCAACTGAGTTGAAGGAATTGAAGGAGCATCTTCAGGAACTCCTCAATAAAGGGTTTATTAGGCCTAGTGTGTCACCTTGGGGTGCACTAGTTCGTTTTGTGAAGAAGAAGGATGACACTATGAGAATGTGCATTGATTATAGGTAGTTGAACAACGTCACATTCAAGAACAAGTATCCTTTGCCGCGTATTGATGATCTCTTTAATCGGCTTCAGGGAGAGAGGGTGTTCTCCAAATTTGATTTGAGGCTTGGTATTACCAGTTGAAGATTTGAGATTTGAATATTCTAAAGACAGCATTCAGGACCCATTATGGTCCTTATGAGTTCCTTGTGATGTCTTTTGGGCTGACCAACGCCCCAGTAGCATTCATACATCTGATGAACAGTTTGTTTCAGCCTTATCTCGACTCGTTTGTCATAGTGTTCATTGGTGATATCTTGGAGTACTCTCATAGCCAAGAGGAGCATGCCTAACATTTGAGGATTGTGTTGCAACGATTGATGGAGGAGAAGCTTTATGCCAAGTTCTCAAAGTGTGAGTTTTGGTTTAGTTCAGTGGAGTTCTTGGGGCACGTCATGTCCAGTGAGGGGATTCAGGTGGATCCGAAGAAGATAGAGGCGGTTCAGAGTTGGCCCAGCCCGTCCTCAACCATGGAGATTCAGAGCTTTCTCAGCTTGGCCAATTAATATCGTCGCTTAGTGGAGGGATTCTCGTCTATTGCATCTCCCTTGACAAAATTAAGCCAAAAGGGTGCTCCTTTCAAGTGGTCGGATGAGTGTGAGGAGAGCTTTCAGATGCTCAAGACGACCTTGACCACATCTCTAGTTTTAGTTTTGCCTTCAGCTTCAGACTCTTATACAATGTAGTGTGATGCTTCTCGGATCTGTTTTGGCTATGTCATAATGCAGGAGGGTAGAGTGATTGCTTATGATTCACGACAGTTGAAACCTCATGAGAAGAACTACCCCGTCCATGATTTGGAGTTATCTACTGTCGTTCATGCATTAAAGATTTGGAGGCATTATCTCTATGGTGTGTCTTGTGAGTTGTTTACGGATAATCGGATCCTCCAACACTTGTTCAAATGATTTGAATTTGAGGCAGCGGAGATGGTTGGAGCTGCTGAAGGATTATGATATCACTATTTTGTATCACCCCGGGAAAGACAACGCGGTGGGCGATGCCTTGAATAGGAAGACGGTGAACATAGTTAGCCTTGAATTCATTCCGGTCGGTGAGAGACCTCTTACAGTTGATGTTCATGCCTTGGCCAACCAGTTCAAGAGATTGGATGTTTCGGAGCCCAGTCGGGTACTAGCTTGTGTGGTTTCTTGGTCTTCCTTATATGATCGCATTGGAGAGCGCCAGTATGATGATCCTCATTTTCTTGTCCTTAGGGACAAGGTTCAACACGGTGATGCTAGAGAGGTGACTACTAGGAATGATGGGGTATTATGGATGCAGGGTTGGATTTTTGTACCTAATGTGAATGGGCTACGTGAGTCAATTCTTGAGGTGGCCCACAGTTCGCAGTATTTCATTCACCCGGGTGCCGTGTAGATGTACCAGGACTTGAGGTAACACTATTGGTGGAGAAGGATGAAGAAGGATATAGTGGGGTTTGTAGCTTGGTACTTTAACTGTCAACAAGTGGAATACGAGCATCAGAGTCCGGGTGGTTTGCTTCAGAGGATAGAGATTGCAGAGTGGAAATGGGAGCGGATCACCATGTATTTTGTAGTTAGGCTCCCACGGACTTCGAGGAAGTTTGATGTTAATAGGGTGATTGTGGATTGGCTGACAAAGTCCGTGCACTTCATTCTAGTTAGTACTACTTATTCTTTAGAGCGGTTGGCTGAGATTTACATCTGAGAGATTGTGCGCCTTCACGGTGTGCCAGCGTCCATCAGTTCAGATCAGGGCACGCAATTTACATCACAATTTTGGAGAGCCTTGTTGCGGGAGTTGCGCACCCAGGTTTAGCTGAGTACATAATTTCACCCTCAAATGGACGGACAATCAAAGCGCACAAATTCAGATATTGGAGGACATGTTGCACGCTTGTGTCATTGATTTTGGGGGTTCATGGGATCAGTTTCTGCCACTCGTGGAGTTTGCCTACAATAACAGCTACCAGTCGAGCATTCAGATGGATCCGTATGAGGCTTTTGTATGGGACGCGGTTTAGATCTCTGGTAGGTTGGTTTGAGACGGGTGAGGCTAGGCAATTGGGTATTCACTTGGTTCAGGATGCTTTGGACAAGGTTAAATTGATTTAGGAGCAGCATTGCACAACGCAATCTAGACAGAAGAGTTGTGCCGATAGGAAGGTCCATGATGTTGCTTACATAGTTGGGGAGAAGGTTCTGCTCAAGGTTTCACCCATAAAGGGTGTTATGAGGTTCGAGAAGAAGAGCAAGTTGAGCCCTCGATATATTGGACCGTTTGAGGTACTTAAGAGGATTGGAGAGGTGGCTTACAAGCTTGCTTTACCACCTAGTTTGTCAAGTGTGCATGTTTCATGTTTCTATGCTCCAAAAGTATGTTGGTGGTCCGTCTCTTGTTTTGGATTTCAGCAGGATTAAGTTTGATGGTGATTTGACTTATGAGGTGGAGCCGGTGGATATTTTGGATAAGCAGATTCGAAAGTTGAGGTCAAAAGACATAGCCTCGGTGAAGGTGCAGTGGAGAGGTCAGCCAGTTGAGGAGGCCACTTGGGAGACCGAGCGGGAGATGCAGAGCAGATATCCACACCTCTTTGAGACTTTAGGTATGTTTCTAAACCTCTTCGACGACGAACATTTGTTTAAGAGGGGGAGGATGTAACGACCCCGCTGGTCGTTTCGAGATTTGTAGCCCCGTTCCCTCATTTATTGCTCATTTTGTGCTTTATAGCTGTTATGTGACTTGCCGGGTTAGTCGGATCCGGTCCGGAGAGATTTCGGAATAAACTGAGACACTTAGTCTCAAAGTTGGAAGCTTAAGTTGAAAAGGTTGACCAGATGTTGACTCCGGAATGGATTTTTGCTGGTTCTGTTAGCATTGTTGGGTAATATTGGACTTATGAGCGTGTCTGGATGGTGGTTTGGAGGTCCGTAGTGAAGTTATGCTTGAAATGACGAAAGTTGGATTTTTTTGAAAGTTTGACCGAGAGTGATCGTTTTGATATCAGAGCCAGATTTCGAGAGTTGGAGTAGGTCTTCGGTGTCATTTTTGACTTGTGTGCAAAATTTGGGATCAATCGGTTATGATTTGATAGGTTTCAACGTTGTTTGTAGAAGTTGGAATTTCTTAGTTTCAATAGGCTTGAATTAAGGTGCGATTCGTGTTTTTGATTTTGTTTGATGTGATTTGATGTCTTGACTATGTTCGTATGAGGTTTTAAGACTTGTTAGTATGTTAGGTTGGTATATTTTGGATGGTTTTCAGATCAAAGTTTGAGTTTGGAGGACTGTTGTAGCTGATGCCTGTTCGTGTAACCGCAATTCCGGAGCTTTGATCGTAGGTGCGAGATGGTATACTTGGTCATATTCCATGGAACTCTATAGTCAAAAATTCTGTTGTTATCCGTATATTCTCCATGTGTTATAACAAATGAACTGCAAACCGTGTTAGAAATCATGTATATGCTATATGATGGTACTATGGGGACCCACATAGACCGTATTACATGTTAAATTTTCTAATAAATTGTTGTTTGTACTCAGTCTCTATTTAACTTGCATATCATATCTCACTCTCTATTGTTCCTTGTTGATACATTACATCATTTCTGTTTGAGCTGATTTTCATGATTTCTGAGAGCCCTAGAGAGTGGAGAGGTCGATGACTGAGTGAGGCCGAGGGCCTGATTGTGAGGATATTTATGGGATCGGGCTGCAAGCCGCAACATGTTTCATTGATTTATGCCCAGATTGGAAATATTTTCGAAAAGTCGGCCTGGCTAGTACTCACATTAGGCGCCATCACGACAGACTATTTTTGGGTTGTGATAAGATAATTATGATGGATTGTACTAATTGGATTGTAAGCGACATACATAAAAAAAAATTATTTTATTTAATTTTATTATATTATAAAGGCTTCATGTGTAGTTTTGAATTGAAAAATGTTTTATTATTTACATGAAAATATATATGATTTTTAAAGAGTTTTTGCAGTTAGATTAATTTCATGCATATGATTGGGGTGCACCATATTATTTATTTCACTTGAATCAAATAGTTCGATCACATGAATTTGAATCATGAGAGTTATAATGGTCCAACTATCATGCAACAGAGACTAAAGACAGGTTTAAATCCAAATAATAAAAGGAAAACACAGAAAATTAATATATGTTGTAGAGCTTACCGGAAAAATAGAAAATTTTGCTCCCCTATGGCAACCTTGGCCTTTTGTACCATCGTGTGATCAGACCAATCCCAAACGAACTTATCATAATTAGCATACTTTTCTCTTGATAATCTATACAACCATTCATTTTCAGTCAGCATTGTTCTTAGCTCTTCACCAGATATGCCGTGATCAATAATCCTGACCACTCCGAATTCGGCGGCAGAGCTCAACAACCTATTCATTGCGTCATTTTCCTTCAGCAAAAGTGACGGATAACGGATTTCATCAGGCACCCAACGATATGTATTTTTCGGGAGTGTCAAGTGAGGAACGTGGATAGATTGATCAATGTACTCTCCCAAGATTGAGTCGACAGCCGAACGTGACCCTCTGCCTGTGGGAATTGGAGAAGGTGGTGGTGCTACGGACGAGGTCAAACGTTTTCTCATGATCGTCAACGATGATCGCTGGGAATGAAGTTGGATCGACGATCAACTGTTTGATGAAATGCGAAATAGAGAAAAAGAAAAGTAAAGGATCGAGAAAATTTCAAATGATTTGAATGGAACAACTTTAGTTTGGTGCGTAATGGGACCTTGGTGGCGGGGTGCACATCTAAAGAGTAGTAGGAAGCACGTCTTCCTTTTTCACATGGTAGCGTTAACTGTCAAAGTCACAACCCCTTCACTAATTAGCTCTTCTTTTCCCTTTCTATCGAATTTATTAGTGTACTGGTTTGGTTAATGTTCAATTAAATCTGCTTCCAGCACAATATTCAAATATGCAGATATGAGTAAGTTTTTTATATGAGTGTCACTTACCTGCCTTAGTAATGTAAGGGTGGTCTCATGATTAAAGTAAGACATTTTTACTTTAAAGTAATAATAACGTCTCCTTGTTTTGCCTCATACAAGCGGATATCTTCAAGAAACTAAAATGAGATGTCTTATTTCAAAACAAGTTGGATTTCCTCGCAGAATTAGGGATAAATAGTCGTTATGTCATGAATAAAATGTGAGGCTGAAGGTGAAATGAAATGGTTACTTGAATGCTATTGCAGGTATATGTGATGAAATAATCAAAAGAGGCAAAAGACTATATTTTTTTAGAGGATTGATATTGTTCCTGTCATAATGCATGATTACTTAATGGGAATATTCATCGAAAATACTAACTTGATTCGTTATTGTCGAGATAATGGTCTCTACTATTCTCGCCCTACACTCCTTTACTTTCAAAATGTCTTATTTTCGTTATGTTAGGGTTGTCACATAATTAATGGGGTACTATTTTACGTGATACACATGGTAAAAAGTTTCAGTTTGAGAGTTGTCTAGGATCACGCCAACTGTAGTAGGACCGAGCACAAATATATGAACAAAATGTCCCAAAACAATTGCAAGATATGACAAGGCCATAAGTGATGAATTGTGATTATTGCAGTATTTGTTGTAATTTCTCGTAGTATCTGCATATGCTAATGAATTTAAAGAAATATATAAATCAACAAATTAAAGTGAAAATGCATATCATTTAATTATGATTAAGTATTGAGAACTATATATAGAAAACATATGTCTTATTTTTGTTGGCTTGGCAAAAGCAATAGGTAAGTTTTTATCTATATACACTATGCTAGTATTAGTACCCGCGCGATGCGTGATTAATATTAAAAAAAGATAATCATAAAAATATTATTGTATTTGTTTGAGCATATTAAATCTAATTATTTTAATAGAATTTCTACTATTATTCTTTCTGTACGCAATGTATCCAAAAACAAATATGAAATTAAAATAAATCATATCATCGGCGATTAGTTCTTGTATGATAAAACAATTCGATAATTATTTTTAGTAGAGTATTTCATTACTAAAATGGCTTAATTAGCTCGTCCCTTGGCTAAATATGTTTGTCAACTATTTTTCTTTTTTACTGTTTAATATCTAATTCATGTCACGACCCAAAACCACCATCGATCGTGATGACGTCTAACCCACTTGCTAGGCAAGCTAGTCATCAAATATTAACGAAACATGACAACAAATAACAAAAAAGATAAGTATGAAGACAAATAACCATAGATAATATCAAATCATAAACAACTCCCCAGAGCTAGGGCTTTACAATACGAATACAAGTCTGAATTACAAATATACTGCCTGAAACAACAACAACCAACCTCATGTACTCTGTAAGTATCATGACTAACCTCAACGAGATAGTAGTGGAAAGAATTACCAATAATACCCACTTAACAACCTACTCAGTTCATAAATATACAAGTACACAACAATGACACCAAAACTAAGCATGAAATACAGGTATAACCTAATTGGTGCACATAGAGAAGATGTGCGCAAGTCTTATAATAGTTTAACAACTCGGAATATAGAGAAGATATGCATTTATCACCAAAGGATCATCAACCTCAGCATATACAAAAGACATGCATCAAGAATCAAGTTAATATGCACATGCTAACATATAGAGAAGATATGTGCCATTGCCCTCACTTTTTAATCAAAAAAACATATGGAGAAGATATGCACAAAGAGGCATGTATACATTCCAAAACTAGCATATAGAGATGATAAAATTATGTATATATCCAAGGTGTTTGCAAATAGAGAAGAGATGCAACAACCAAACACTGATTAGTTTTCCTTATACCGCGTGGAAGTCATCAAGAGAGAAACATGAAAGGAAGATCTTAGGGGGATGGATCCTTATCTACACACTGCCGGACAACTCACGTGCCATAATATAACATCCGCACAGATCACTCACGTTCGATCATAACTGAAACCATATAGACCATTTATGCGCTACTAATCCGGTCCATAACACACATAAAATATATATACAACAATGAATATCAAACTACATACTCATGGACTGATAAAAGTGACATGCTAAGGTGTATGCATGTGCGAAGTGTGCTACCATAGCTCAAATTAGGTGGATATTCCGAAAAAATAGCAATTATCGTGTTTGAACATGTAATTAACCTACACATAATGTCTAGCATGATTCAAGAGTTCACGAAGGGGTTCAAACATATGAAATATGATAGCAAGGATCATATATAGTATTCAATACAAGGCATAACATACCCTAAGATCTATCCTGACATGGATAAAAATTTAGTGCACATGCACATGCTCATCCCCGTATGTGCATCACCCTTGGCGCATAGCCATCATCAATTCAAGCAACTAGTGACTCAAACCAAGTGTAAGGCCCCGTAAAACTTTTCCTAAAAATTGGGGTTCTGTGATGCCGGGGTAGGCGTAGAGGTTAATAATAGTAGAAATTTTGACTTTTTGGATTGAACAGTACGCTGGGGAGTTGAAGAAAAATATTTTGCAGAAATAGGCATTTATGCGGCCGTATAATCACTCTGCGGGCCACAGAATGGCCGCAGAGTAAAGAAGCTTTATGGGCCACTTTTGAGGTCAATTTCGTGGCCAACTATGTGACCGCACAACCGTTTCGCGGGCCGCACTTTGGTCGCATAATCATCCTTAGATATTTGCGGAGGGAGGTTCTGTGGCGCATTATGCGACCGCAGAACAAGTCTGCGCGCCACAAATGGCCGTAGAGTGAAGCAGGCCAGCCCAGTTCCGAGGGCCATCTTTCGCGGTCATTTTGCTGACCGCAGAATCATTATGCAGTCGCATATGTGAACACCGATCCTGTCCAAGGGCTTCATTTTGTGGGTTTTAAACCCGACCCTATTCCATTAAAGCATATGCTATAGGCCATTTTTGAGCATTTTCGGATACTTTTAGAGTGAGAGAGAGTTCTTAGAGTGGGGCAATTCTTGCTCAATCCTTGAAGATTATCAATAAAGTCCTCATATTAAAGGTAAGAATCTATGCCCTAGTTTTTATTCGAAAATCTACTAAAAAAAGGATAATTAGAAAGACAATTATTGGGTGTGGGGGTTGATATCGTGCATGCACGTATTCATAAAGTATGTGGGGAGGTTTTTGATAAGTAGGGATTTTGACTGCTTATTTGCTCTCTTTTACTTACGTTTTAGCTCAAAAATGCTTAAAGGTATTCTCGAGAACTAATGAAATGTGCTTTATTCAAGGAATATTGGAAAACGAGCCAAAGAAGTGAAAATCAACTCAAAAAGGAGTAAAATTGGACAAGGACCAAAACAAGGCAAAAAGGGCCACAATGCAGACCGCGCAATACTGTGTGCGGCCACAACATTGAAGATTCACGGATAGAATTCCTTCACAGATTGCGGACCGCATAATTATTGTGCGACCGTAGAAGATGAGATTCAAAGAGCCATGTTTTGGGAGCCTGAAGTTGTGCGGACAACACTATTATTGTGTAACCACAAAAGTCCAAAGTGCGACCGCACTCATAATTGTGCGCTCCACAGAAAGAAGCCTAGTTCCAGTTCAAGATCAAGAGTGTGACCACACTCAGAAATGTGCGGTCCGCACAATTAGAGGAAGTGCAGACGCACCCCAGATTTATGCGGCCGTAGAAAGACATCAAGTCAATTCCTCCTCAAGATGCGGACCGAACACACAATTGTGCGGCCTCACAACCTCCACAGGGGCAATTTTGTTCTGATATTTTTTAGTTGGTATAAATAGATCTTTTTGTCATTTTTAGGTTAAGATTTGTGCACCTGAACGCTTAGAGCCGTTTATTTTGCTGTATTGGGTAACTTTGTACTGGATTAGCATTTAAACATTACATTTTCTTCCCTTAATCAATTATTATGCATTTTATCTTAGTTTCTTGTTTAATTTCTTCATTATCCATGAGTAGCTAAACCCTTAGCTAGAGCTGTGACCTAACCCTAGTATGGGTACTTAATGGGTGATTGATTTAGGGCCTATTTATGATTGCGTATATGATATGTAGCCTAGTTCTTGCTTGAATTCGAGAATTCATGGTTTCAAACATTGATTCATGCCTAATTGACTTAGTCTATACATGAGAAAGTGAGACGAAGTCTAGAAAAACTTGGCTAACAAGAAATTAGGGTGAACTCAAGAAATTGATAGCCTCAATTAAAGGGCCGAATCTAGAGATAGTAAGACCCGACTTGAGAAATTATTACTTGTTACGTGAGATACCCATTTGGACTTCAGAAAGCCAAATTGGGCGAAATCATTCAAACTACCTAGAGGTATAGAGTGAGTAATGGCTTGTGATTGCTATATTGTATCTCGATCAACCAAACATGCCCTAAAGCTCTAAATTCGTTAGGTAACCAACTAGGCGGAAGTCGCAACCCTAGATCTTTTATAATTTGAAAAACAACCAAAACCAATAACATTGTCTCTAGCTTTACAATTACAAGCAATAACATAAAAGTAGAAGTATAAACAATAAATGAAAATATGGAAGTGCAATCTTAGGAACATCGTACACTCACACTAGGTATATACCTAATATCACATCAAGCTCCATGTGGAATCGACCCCGATTCACGTTGGGTCTTTATTATTTCTTCGACTGCCACGCAACCTAAATTAGTGGTGTGAGTTTGGCCAACATCAATTTTTGGCGCCGTTGCCGGGGAGCTAAAAACGGATTTAGCTATATATCTAGGTTTGTGTGTGATTTGTCTTCTTTTCCTTCCGAGTTACTGATTTTGTTTTTGAATTGATTATAGGTACAAGAATGGCTCTCAACAATTATCCCCTAGGGAATTTTCCATTGGGGAGGAAATGGACGATGATCAAGGTGATGAGGTTCTTCCCGAACCTGCAAATAGGCGAGGCCGACCACCTCATTATAATGTTCCCGTCCCTCCCTCATCTCCACCAAGAGTTGCTGCACACCGGGTGTTACTGAGCGAGGGTTATGCAAGTGCCATAGTCTTGCCCCACATTAGGGCAGGCAACTTCCAAATCACCAATGTGATGCTTACATTACTTGAGAAACGGGTATTATTCACCGGGGCTCCAAGTCAAAATGCTTACAAGCATCTCAAAGGGTTCATGGATAATTGTTGGGGACCAAACAAACCAATGTTTCCGAGGAAGCGCTGCAGTTGAGGCTATTTCTTTTCTCTATGGGGAAAGGCATTGGACTGGTTAGAGAGGTTGCCCAATCATTCCATCCATACATGGGATGAGTTGGCGGAAAAATTAATTGCTAAATTCTTCTCTCCGGGCATATGGCTACACTTCGGGATGAGATTCTTGTGTTCAAGCAAGAACCTAATGAGCCATTGCATGAGATTTGGGAAAGATATTGTACCATGGTTAAAGAGTGCCCGAATAATGGTATGACTGAGGCCATGATCCAACAAACCTTCTACAGGGGGATCAACACGACAAATCAATGTGTGGTAAATCAACTAGCCGGTGGGAACTTCATGACCACGCCATATGCCGAAGCGCGTGAAATCTTGGACGAAATGGCAGATACTTCTTCGGCATGGCAAAGTAGAGCTAATGTTCCTCAAGGTGACCCAAATGTCATTCACCTAAACAAGGAACTCCATGATCATGGGCAAGAAATTGCCAAAGTTGAAGAACACAATGAATCAATTGGACAAAGGTCAACTTCAATAAGTTCAAGGGACGAAGCAAGTTAATGCAATGGAAGGTGTGAATATATGATGAACAAGAGACGGTAAAAAGGTCAACAAGTGCAAAACCGTCTAGAACAATTTGTGCAAGATAATAGTGGGTATGACCAAGGTGATTCGTACAATGAGCAAGAAGAAGAAGAAGTGCAATATGTCAACAATTATAAAGGCCAAAGAAACAATGCTAAAGGCCAAAATAAACAACAATGGAGATCACAAGGAAATCAAGGAAATTGGAACAATTAAAGCCACCAAGGCAATTGGAGTGGTGGTAACAACAATCAAGGTAATTGGGGGAATAAATATAATCAAGGCAATTGGAATAATCAAGGTAACCAAGGCAATTGGGGAGGAAATGCTCAAGGCAATTGGTATGGAAACAACCAAAGCAATTGGGGAGGCAACAACCAGAAGGGTTGGAATAATAATAACCAAGGGAATCAGGGGTCGGGCTTTCAAAATCCCCCGATGTATCAACAACCAATCAACCCGCCTCCTTATCTGTCTCAAGGTCCTAGTTCTTCCAACAATGAAATGGGACGAATTGAAAATATGTTCAAACAAATGATGGAGAAAAATGCCGACTGTGATGCTCAATTAGCCTCCCACAACACTTCAATCCGTAATTTGGAAGTTCAACTGGGGAAAATCTCGCAAGCTCTAAACACTCGTCCTAAGGTGGCACTACCTAGTGATACGGTGGTGAACTCGAAGGGTGGGAACAACACGGTACATGCCATGGCCGTAACCACAAAGAGTGGAAGAGGTGGAGATGCAACCACCTCAACTCAAAGAAGAATTGTGGATGATGATGTGTTGGTTCAAGAGGATGAGACTCCAAGCAATTTGGTTCAAGCTAATGAAGAAGTGAGAATTGATATTGATCAAAGTGTGGAGGAGACCCAAGAAGAAGTGAACCCGTCTAGGGAGAACGTGATTGACATACCAGAACCGGTAGTGCTAAAGGTCAAGGAACTAATGCAAGGCCTCCTCCTCCATATCCTCAAAGGCTCGCCAAGCAAAATAGTGAGAACCAATTCAAGAAATTTATTGACATGATGAAGAGCTTATCCATTAATGTGCCATTGACTGAGGCGATGAAACTAATTCCCGGTTACGCAAAGTTCATGAAGGATTTGGTGACAAATAAAAGATCAATGAATTGTGAGACTACCAAGATGACACATCAAGTGAGTGCTATTGTGCACTCAATGGCTCCGAAATTTGAAGATCCCGACACTTTTTCAATCCCTTGCACTATTGGGAGCGCCGGCTGTGCCAAAGCTCTATGTGATTTAGGGGCAAGTATCAACTTGATGCCCTACTCGGTGTTCAAAACTTTGGGAATTAGGAAAATACCAACATCTACGAGGTTGAAAATGGAGGATCGGACTATGAAGAGACCATTGGGTATTATTGATGATGTGTTGGTTTGGGTTGATAAGTTCATCCTTCCGACGGACTTTGTGATTCTTGATTGCAAGGTTGAATATGAGGTGCCTATTATATTGGGTAGACCTTTACTTTCTATGGGAAAGGCTCTTGTTGATGTGGAAGCCGGTGAGCTCACCTTCCGGGTGGGCGATGAAAAGATGGTTTTCCATGTGTGCAAATCTATGAGGCAACCGAATAGTAATGAAGTTTGCTCGTTTGTGGACTTAGTCACCGAGGTAATTGTTGATGATGCTAGTGCTATGATGAATGTTGATGATACCTTGGAAGCCATATTGCTTAATCATGATGATGATGAGAACGACGACTTTGTAAAATGTGTAAATTCTTTGCAAGGAATGGTGTTGTATACCTATGAACCCTGAAAATTGTCCTTAGATCTTGAGAACCAGAAGACTCCTCCAACAAAGCCCTCAATCGAGGAGCCTCCCACTTTGGAGTTAAAGCCATTGCCATCACACCCCATGTATGAGTTTCTTGGCTCATGTTCTACTTTACCTGTTATTCTTTCCTCTTGATTGACTAATGTGCAGGTAGATTCTACCTTGGAGGTGCTTCAAAATCTAAAGAAAGCTATAGGATGGACATTGGCGGATATTCGGGGTATAAGCCCCGCCTTTTGCATGCACAAGAGTTTTTTGGAGGAGGATGTCAAACCCTCCGTTGAACATCAAAGAAGATTAAATGAAGAAATGCGAGAGGTGGTGAAGAAGGAGATCAGAAGATGGTTGGATGCCGAGGTTGTTTACCCCATTTCTGATAACTCGTGGACCTCTCCGGTGCAATGTGTTCCAAAGAAAAGGGGGCATGAATGTGATAACAAATGACAAGAACAAACTTAGCCCCACAAGAACTGTCACCGGGGGGAGAGTGTGCATGGGCTATAGGAAGCTCAACAAAGTCACTCGAAAAGATCATTTCCCGCTTCCATTTCTTGATCAAATGCTTGATAGGTTATCCGGACGATATTTTTGTTATTTCCTTTATGGATACTCCGGCTACAATCAAATTCTTATTGCTCATGAGTACCAAGAGAAGACTACTTTCACTTGTCCCTATGGTAATTTTGCATTCTCGGAGATGCCATTCAGGTTATGCAATGCACCAACAACTTTTCAACGGTGTATGATGGCCATCTTCACCGATATGGTGGAGGATTTTCTTGAGGTGTTCACTGATGACTTTTCCGTGGTGGAAAATTCTTTTGATGAGTGCTTGGACAAATTGGACAAGGTATTGGCAAGATGTGAGGAAACAAACCTGGTCATGAATTTGGAGAAGTGTCACTTCATGGTCGAGGAAGGAATAGTACTCGGCCACAAAATTTCAAAGCATGGGAGGTCGATAAGGCCAAAATTGAGGTGATCTCCAAACTCCCTCCCCCTACATCCTTGAAGGGAGTGAGGAGGTTTTTGGGTCATTCGGGGTTCTATCGCCGATCCATTAAGGACTTTTCTAAGGTGGTAAACCCCTTGTGCAAACTCTTGGAGAAGGATTCCAAATTCCATTTCAACAAAGATTGTATGAAGGCATTTGAATTGCTTAAGTTTAAGTTGACTACTACTCCTATTATCACCGCACCGGATTGGAGCTTACCTTTTGAGCTCATGTCTGATGCAAGTGATGTGGCAGTTGGAGCGGTATTGGGGAAACGTATCAATGAAATCTTCCATCGGTCTACTATGCTAGTAAGACCATGAATTATGCCCAAGTCAACTACACAATGACCAAAACAAGAGCTCCTTGCTATTGTTTTTGCTATGGAGAAGTTCCGCGTACTTGATGGGTACAAAGGTGATTGTTCGCACCGACCATGCGGCGCTTCAATATTTGATGATCAAGAAAGATTCTAAAGCAAGACTAATGCGGTGGGTACTTCTTTTACAAGAGTTTAATCTAGAGATACCGCAAGGGTAGTGAAAACCAAGTTGCGGACCACTTGTCTCGTTTGAAGGAGGAGGGGAGGCTACATGATGACCTTGAGATAAATGATTCATTTCCCGACGAGAAACTCTTAGCCATTTCTATGACCGGGATGCCATGGTTCGCCGACTTAGCCAATTATCTTGTAAGTAGCATTGTACCGAATGAGTTCTCTTCCAACCAAAGGAAGAAGCTCAAACGGGATTGCCTTGACTATTATTGGGATGATCCTTATCTCTTTTGATTTGTACCGATGGTGTGATTCGGCAATGTGTACCGGAGGAGGAACAAATGGAAATTCTTGAGGCTTGACACTCTTCGCCATATGGTGGTCACCATGGTGGAGCGAGAACGACAACAAAAGTGTTGCATTGTGGATTCTATTGGCCTACTCTTTACAAGGATGCTAGATATCTTGTCAAGAATTGTGATGAATGTCAAAGGGCCGGTGGGATTTCTAAGAAAAATGTGATGCCCCTCACCACCATCTTGGAGATTGACATTTTTGATGTGTGGGGCATTGATTTCATGGGTCTGTTCGTGAGCTCTTATGGGAAAACTTACATATTGGTGGTTGTGTATTATGTGTCAAAGTAGGTTGAAGCTGTGGCTTTGCCTAATAATAAAGCTCGATGTGTGGTGGCATTTTTGAAAATGAGCATCTTCACGAGGTTTGGTACTCCAAGGGCCATTATTAGTGATGGGGGATCGCACTTCTGCAACAAAGCTTTTGATACCGTACTCACAAAGTATGGTGTCACTCACAAAGTGTAGACCCCCTATCATCCTCAAGCAAGCGGGCAAGTTGAAGTCTCCAACCGGGAGATCAAGAGTATTTTGTCAAAGACCGTAAATGCCAACCGGACGGATTGGTCGAAAAACCTTGAGGATGCTCTTTGGGCTTATAGGACGGCTTACAAAACACCGATTGGTATGTCTCCATATCCGGGAAATCTTGTCACCTACAGGTGGAACTTGAGCACAAGGCTATGTGGGCATTGAAGAAGCTCAATCTTGAATGTGATGTCGCCACCAACTTACAGGTGGCAGAATTGAATGAGCTTGATGAATTCCTGTTCCATGCATATTCAAGTCCGTACTTATACAAGGACAAGATGAAGTACCTCCATGACAAGTACATACAAAATAAGGAATTCAAAGAAGGTGATCTTGTGCTATTTTTCAATTCTCGGTTGCGGATAATTCTGGGAAAGTTGAAGTCCAAGTGGAGTGGTCCATTTGAAGTTGTGCATGTTACACCCTTCGGTGCATTAGACCTGAAGAACAAAAATGATGAAGTGTTTAGAGTCAATGGTCACCGGGTCAAACATTATCTTCTTAAGGTTGATGATGGCCACATAGTGGAGTTGATTCATTTAAATTGATTAATGGTAGCCTGCGTCGTGCCGCGATGTTAAATCATCCGCTTATTGGGAGGCACCCTATGTTTCTTTTCATTTTGAATTTTCTTCCTTTTTAGATAGGTTTTGTATTGAGCTAATTGGTTTTGAAGTGAATTGCAGGAATGAATGTGCATTGCAGGGACTGTAATTGAAAAAATTGGTCAAGTGTTGAAATTATGTGGACCGCACCGAAATTGTGCGGACCGCACAAAAATGATTGCAACCGTAGAGAAGGCTGTGCGCGGCCGCACAACTGGATAGTTTCATATATGTTCATTAGGGACTGGGTAGACCATTAATCATGTCAATTTGGGCATACCATGTCTAATTGTGAAAATATTGCTTGAACCCTAAGTTTATTGCTGTATATGTTTGAATTGTGCGGCCGCACACAAATTATTGCGGTCCGTAGAACAGTTAATTAGGGAAAATATTGTTCTTGAAAAGTACGGACTGCACTCAAAATTGTGCGGTCCGCAGAAAAATTGTGCGCCCGCATTAAAATGTGCGCGATCGCAATTTTGAACTTTAAAGAATCAGTATCTCAGGATTGGATTTGTGCGGCCACACTCAAAATTTTGTGTGATCCACACTTCAGATATGCGGCCGCACTCACAATTATGCTGTGTGCACTTCCTGGTGTGCGACCACACTTCAGAATGGTGCGGTCCGCACAAGACAGTCTGGGGCCGCACTCTGAATTGTGTGGTCCGCACTATCTCCTTTGATGACTGTTGTGCTGCAACTGTTCTGCAAATGTTTGAATTGTTTTGAACTCAACTGACCTATGTACCTTGTATTGCAGACAATGGTTAGATCACATGGTAAAGGCGATACATCAAAAGGGAGAGGTCAATCCTCCCGAGGGAGAGGAAAAGGCACTTACCCACTGGGAGTGCAATCTAAGCCAAGTTCTAAAAAATCGACCACCGGGAAAGGAAGGGCCACAGAGCCCTCAGAATGTAGTACTATGCCCCATCCAGGGAAGCCCCCGAGGGTCATTTATTAGAGGTCCAGCCCCAACCATCCCAACCCACTAGGCGTTATCAATTGCGCAATGAACCTATATCTAGTTCTTCTGGGGGTTCTGATATGGGAAACCAGGGTTCGAGCCCTCCTCTACACCTAATCCTTCGGCACCAATAACTATTGATGTCGATGATGATAATATCCCCGATGATGGTAGAGGGGGGAGGGGTGGGACACTCAAGTGGGTGACCTTGAGTGATCGAAGAAATATGGGAGGATCAGTTCGTGAGCTTGACAACCTTCAACAGGTTCCGGGAATTGTGGCCCCAGAGGTAGCTCACACTTGAGGGACAGTTCATAATAAAGGATTTGGATATTCATAATCCAAATGTCCTTAAACAGTTTTGAGAGCGCAAGGTGTGAAAGTGGTTCACCCATAGTGTCATCGACACAAATGAGCACTTGGTCAGGAAGTTCTATGCCAATGTGGCTCACATCAAGAAGGGGACCAAAGTGACAAAGGTGAGAAATTGGAAAGTCCACTTCGACGCCTGCTCATTGAAAACTTATGTGGGATTCAAATAAGTATAGGCAGTCCAGTACCTAGAGAGGTTGGCTCTGGGTGAAGTCGCTCTCCCTTGGCTAGCTAAGATTTTGGCCGCCCGAGGATCACCACCATCATGGATTACATTAGGAGTTCCTATCTGTAACGACCTGGTCTATCATTACGTAGAACCTGCATTATAATTAATGTTATTGACTTGTTATAATTTGGTTATACTGTTATTGATGTGTTAGAGTTGGTAGGCTTGAAATCGAAATAGTGGTAGTGAGAGTTTAGCCACTTAGCCTTTAAAAAAAATAGCCTTAAAGTTGGAAAAGTCAACTGAGAGTTGACTTATTGGTAAATGACCTCAGAATGCGGATTTTATGGCTCGGATAGCTTCGTTAGGTGATTTGGGACTTATGAGTGTGTTCAGAATATTTTTGTGATGTCCGGTGTAGAATTAGGCTTGAATTGGCGAAAGTTAGTTTTTGGTGATTTCCGGTCGGCAGTAGAAGATAGTCTATCGGGGTCGGAATGGAATTCTGACAGTTGGAACAGGTTCGTAATGTCATTTTGGATATGTCTGCAAAATTTCAGGTCAATCGGAGTTGTTTTGAATAGTTTCAGCATTATTGGTGGAGTTTAGAAATTTCAAAGTTCTTAGGCTTGAATCCGAGGTGATTTTGGAGTTTTGATGTTATTTTTAGTGTTTTGAGAGTGAAACTAAGTTTGAATGATTATTTATGACGTGTTTGTATAATTGGTTGAGGTCCCGAGGGTCTCGGAATTGGTTTCGGGTGGTTAACGGACTCAATTGGACTTAGAGAAATGGCTGTTTTGTTGGTGTTTTTGCACAGGTAATTTACCCTATGCGTTCGCGGAAGGTACCTCGCGTTCACATAGGGGAATTATGGGAGCTGGGATTTAATGCTGTGCGTTCGCGAAGATATGGGTGCGAACGCGTAGGTTTAGGAAAGGGGAGCTCTGCGTTCACGGTTGAAGGAACGCGTTCGCGAAGAAGACTGGGGGATTGGGGACCCCAGGGGATTTAGCCTGTGCGATCACGAGGAGAGGACCGCGTTCGCGGAAGGTTGGCCAGGCAATGCATCGCAATCGCGACCCTGCTGGTGCGTTCGCGAAGGTCTAGGAGGCGGGTCAGTGCGAACGCGGATACGTGACCGCGATCGCGAAGAAGAAATTAGGGCCCAGGGATTTTTGTGCTTCGCGAACGCGGGGAGGAGGCCGCGTTCGCGATGAATAAATAACTGGACAGTATAAAAATAAACCCTCCGCGACCATTAACCCTTTTTACACCATTTTTGAATGGGAAGAAGCTTTTGAGGCGATTTTGAAGTGAGGAAATCAGTGTTCTTCATAGAGGTAAGTATTTTGGACCTTAAAACTCGATTATAGGTGCTTAAGGAACATAATCTCAGTGTTTAATTCATGAAAATCAGTAGAAAAAGATGGGGTTAGGGCTTGAGATTATGAGACCTTCTAGGGATGATTTGAGAGGTCAAATGAACTATGGTTTTAGCGTTCTGTATATGTACGGACTCGTGAGATGATGAAGAATATTTTGGTATAAAATTTGTCGAGTTTCGGGATGCGGGCCCAGGGGTCGGGTTTTGACCGATTTCGGGTTTTGAGCTAAAATTGATATTTTTCAATTGGAATTCATTCCTTAAGCATAATTTGATGATAAAAATCTGAACTTGGTAGATTTGGAGCAGTCGGGAGTTGTTTCGAGAGGCAAGCGTATTGCAGAATAGTTTCGGGCTAGTTTGAGGTAGGTGATGTCTTTAAATCCTGTCCTGAGGGTATGAAACCCCGGACCTTGCATCCTTTCACGGATTTTGGAATGCAAAGATTGGAACTTTGGAAACATATTCCCTATTTAGGCAACTATTGAGTTGCGAAACCGATTTTTAAGCCCATGCTTAATAGTATTGATATATTTTGATATAATTTGGGCTGTAAGCCATGTTTGGGGCCTAGGGACGATCTGTTTACCCTTGGGGGATGTTTTTACTATTTTTCTCACTTGATATGTTATGATTTTCACTCAGTCTTTTCTTGATGTTTGTTTTGACACTCAGAGTATTTTGATACTATTTATTGAAAATGAAACACTGTTTTTGGGTCTAGAACTCGATATATTTATGGCCTGAAGGGCATGTTGAGAGTGTCTGACTGAGTGAGGCTGCGGGCCATTATTGTGAGGATGTTGTGATATGAGAGAGGCTGCGGGCCAATACTGTGAGTGATTTATGCCATGATGTGGCTTGTTATAGCGCTTGGGCTGTAGGAGCCCCTCCGGAGTCTGTACACACCCCCAGTGAGCGCAGGTACCTAATGAGTGATGTTGCCCGCGGGGCTGATACTGAGTGATTGTGAAGTTGCCTGATGGGCTAATATTGAGTGAGTGTGAGGTTGCCCGATGGGCTAATATTGAGTGACTGTGAGGTTGCCTGATGGGCTGATACTGAGGGAAATTGTTACGAGAAATGATTATGGCCCGATGGGCATATTTATGATGATTTTACTGAGTTTTTGAACTATGATTCACTTCGTTTTTCAAACTGATTTTTACTGCGAGTTTTACTGAGATATATTGAAATTATACTTGTTTCAAAGGATTTCTGGAAATTAGTTTTTGAACTTATGTATTTGATGAATACTTTACGGTGACTTGGTGTTTTACTATTTTGTGAATTGGTGTATCTGTGCTGTGTGTTTCTTATTTCTCAGACTGTGATTTATTTTCATTACTACTGATTTGGCGTACTCATCATTACTCCCTGTGCCTCTGTGTACAGATCCAGGTACCGGCTTGGAGCAGTAGCTGTCTCTGTTTGTTAGCAGCAGTTTACGGGATTTCGCGGTAGCTGTCCAGCGTCCACAACTTCTCCATTTTCCTTCCTTATTTAGTTTTAGCATTTCATTCTTAGACTTTATTTAAGACATTAGTAAAGTTAGTTTTATTTCGTAGATGCTCGTGACCATGTTGACTCCAGTCTTGGGAGGTTTTGTTTAGAGTTGTTTAGACTATTATTGGGGCGCTAAGACTTAAAGAAATTATTTTATGCTATGTTTGCTGTTTATTATTGAATTGTGAATAAGTATAATATAACAAATGCGTAGTTATGTGATGGTTGGCTAGCCTAGTTCCACGATAGGCGCCATCACGACCTGTTAGGATTTGGGGTCGTGACACTATCTTCCAGGCCACCCTCAATTTTGAAGTTAAACGGTGGCAAAACTTTGAGTGTAGCCGGATTGATCCGAGTTTGAATGAGAACAACATACCACTTCCCCGAGCAGTTCTGGTGGCTTCTATTATGGCGCGGTACCAGACTTCTATGTGGGTGCCATCATGTCAACCAACATCACATTGGCGGTCCGAAAAAATGAAAAGTCCTACCCTTATCCAAACGCTCTCACTGAGTATTTCAATGATGCAGGGGTGGAGCCGAGGCCATATGACACAAAAGTAAAGGCCAAGAAGTCTTTCTCATGGTACCACCTGCAGGGTGTTGATAACCCAAAGTTCAAGGGTAAAGATACTATCACAGTTGGCTAGTCTCATGATCCATCGTTGATGGGCATAGAGGCTGGTGCTGAGCCTTCTACAGCTCCCATGCCTTCCTCAGCAGCCGGGCCTTCCACCACCTTCATCTTCTAGGCCATCAATTGCAGTAACAATGCCAACCTCATCCACTTATCCTCTCACTATGCTGCGAGTCTCCAAAAATTTTATGAGCCTCAACAATGGATGCAGACAACCACTTCTAAGTTGTTTGACATATCCAGTACTATTGCAGCACAATCCTCTACTCCAGCAGTGCCACAGGTCCCTCCGTCGGTGGAGGAAACATTGAAGAAAATTCTGGACAACCAGAAGACTATCATGGATACATTGGTGGCTCACGGGGGAGCTATTGAGGAGTTGACCAAGCAGATGAAGAAGATGAGGAAATTCGAGGCCTCAAAGAAAGTAGTGGAGAGTTTGATAACTGAGGTGATAAATATAGCAGCAACGGGGGATTTTCCTTTTGACATACTGATGGAGACATATCCATCAGTACCAGCAAACCCAGTAGCACCATCAGCTGGCCAGTCTGACGAGACAGATCTTACTACCCCCACTGCTGAGGAGAATCTTCATATGATCACCAACCCTATTATCCCTCAGCCCGGTGATGATGAGATACAATTGGAGGAGACTGAGGCTGGTGATGCGTCCAGTCACCCTAAGACTACATAGGGACTTTTCTGTACTCTCTACCCTTTTTGTTTTGATTTTGCTAAGCATTGAGGACAATGCTTGTTCGTCTTCTGGGAGGGGGGGGGGGGGGGGGGGGGGAGGGAGTGGTCTATTTTGGTTCATTTTGGATGGCTGTGATGACATTTTGATGATATTGATTACTTTTGGGACTGTAATAACTTTAATACTCTTTTTTTCTTTTTTTTTATTTTCTCCCTCATTATGTGTATATTCATCCCTCTTGTATAGATTCTTTTTCCCTTGGTTTGTATATTCATTTACCTTACTTTCAGTAGTTTATTTCATAACTTCTTCATTTTTTTCTTAATAGTATAGCTTCTTAGTTACTTTATTAGCTTCTTTGTGATTTGTTAGCTTCTTTTTATGTTTTGTCTTGTGTGAACAGGGTGGCTCTTCCCAACGATGGATGGCGTGACAACCTTCTTAAGGGATCGAGTCAGTTTTTTTTGATGTTTAGGTAGAAACGAGTAGTATTAATGAATAAAAAAGGGTCAAGCATGCTTCACTTGGTGCCAACACACTTAACTACACGCTTATTATTAAAAAAATGTTTTTGTAAAGAAACAACTCTAGTTAGTGACCTTGTGATTCTTGTGTTGACTTAGGCAATCATCGGGTGGTTTAGTTAAACCATTAGAAATTTTCAATCTTGAATGCAGTTGTTGTGAGCCCTCGACTCTATTCTCTTTAACAATCCGGTTGTGTGGGAGGTGAGGTATTTTGTTACAAGTCCAAGTACCCGTGTGAATGGTCTAGAACTTGCCCCCAGTGTGTTTCTAGGCGAAATTCTAAGTTAGCTTGGCTTGAGAAGTGATTGTAGGCTCTCCTTGGCCCGTTTAGAAACCTTCCATGGCCCACCAATGATATCATCATTAGTCAACCCTTTTTAGCCTTAAGCCTCTTTCATTCGACAACCACGTTACAAGCCTTTACCCATTTTGTAGTGACCCTCTCTTGGCACCCGAGCTTTCTTTAGCACTCATGAGAAACAAATGGCAAAATCATAAGTTTGGGGGAGAGACGAAGAGTTTTAAAGATTGTATCAAGGCGCAAAAAGAGAAAATAAATGAAGAAGAGGAAGGCAAAGAAAAAGAAAGAAAGAACAAGAGAAAAACACAAAAAGTAAATGAATAATGTGAAAGGGTTGAAAAGATTCAAAAGGAAACAAAAGTGCAAAGCATGGAGAAAAAAAAGAAGGAGAATATAAATAGCATGACAAAAAAAGAGTGATGTCAAGTCTCTCTAATCCCCCTAAGGGAAAAGAAAATGACTCAAAGAGTCGGCAAAGTAAGAGACAAAAAGAGAATATGAAGTGCGAAAGGAAAGATGAACAAATTCCATCTCGATATTTCCCTCCTTAGTCCAAAAGCCTTCATTACATGCCAGAAAAAAACCCTACGTGATTTCAAGCCGACCAAGCTTATATTAGTGGTGATCTAAATGAGAGGCAAGCATATGGTACTTAGAGCCGGGCTTGTGACATTCTTTTGAGAGTGATGAACGAATCTTTCTCGAGTCATTTAATTGAGTTCTTCATTCATGAGCGAGATGAGCTTCCAGAGAGTATAGGAGGAGGAGTTTGGGATCCGCAGTGACCTTCATGAAAGTGCGAGCTTCCTTGATGAACAAAGTCAACCCTTGATGCTCAAGCGTCACATTCGAGCAATTTGTGCTTTAACCTTCAAATCACAGGCTTGTTAATAATTTATGACTGTGTGGGTAATTGTTGGTCCCAATTGATTTGTTTTTTATTCAACTTTGGCCAGCTAAAATAGCTCTTTTCTAGTGGATGTGGGAATTGCCTTAATTTCTTGAGGACAAGAAAAAGCTTAAGTTTGGGAGAGTTGATAAGTAGGGATTTTGACTGCTTATTTGCTCCTTTTTACTTACGTTTTAGCTCAAAATGCTTAAAGGTATTCCCGAAAACTAATAAAATGTGCTTTCTTGCAGGAAATTGGGAAACGAGCCAAAGAAGTGAAAATCATCTAAAAAAGGAGTAAAATTGGAAAAGGACCAAAATAAAGCAAAAAGGGCCACAGTGCGGACCGCACTATACTATGTGCGTCCGCAAACTCTGAAGATGCACTAAAAGAATTCCTTCACAGAGTGCGGACCGCACAATTATTGTGCGGCCACAGAGGATGGGATTCAGAGAGCAAAGTTTTGGGAGCCTGAAGTTGTGCGGACCACACTATTATTGTGCGGCCGCAGAAGTCCAAAGTGCGGTCGCACTAATAATTGTGCGGTCCGCAGAAAGAAGCCCAGTTCCAGTTCAAGATAAGGAGTGCGACTGCACTCAGAAATGTGCAGTCTGCACAATTAAAGGAAGTAAGGCCATACCCCAGATTTATGCGGCCGCATGATACGTTCAATTTACACCTTAAAAGAATGTAAGCGATCGTTGTCAAATATAGTAACCCAACAAGGTTGGGGTCGAATCCCACAGAGAACAATATGAGGGCGTTTAGGAATGCTAGAGAATTATCACTTATCGTGCAGTGCCAAACAGATATGATTTTGGTTTTTTTTTAATAATTGTTTATAACTAAATGCGAAAATATAAACAAACCTAGAAAGCAATTAAAATGATCGATGGCAACAAGTATCG